>APFE031702187.1:89487-99690 GCA_000404065.3 Pinus taeda | reverse complement strand
GTTCATTTTACAGCCGAGTATGAGAGTGATCTATAATTTAGTTTACTTGGAGTTGACGAGTGTTTCTTAAAGAAATATTTTAAATAGAAAATGTCATCTATAATAAAAAGTAAATGATTATACATTTTTGGATTGTTCTAGTTACTATTTCATTGTCAATATTACAATCTAGTACAAAACAGATGTAAAAATTTGTCATCACAGAGTACCCATATAAGTAGAAGCACTTAATTTGTTTCAACCAACAAAAAATTATTTCTTTTGGGCCTTTTTAAGTTTGTCATGGCAGAGCACTCATATAAGTAGAGGCACTTCATTTGTTTCAATCAATAGAAAATTATTGCTTCTGCACCTTTTTACCGCGCTTGTATTATACCAGAAGCCCTCAAAATCGAGAAAAAACCTAATAATTTTAATAGGATGATGGTTACAGGCTCAGCCAATTCTAGAAACTATCATCTACCATCTCTTCGATGTCCCTTGACCCATTCTGGAAACTATCATCTACCATCTCTCCCATATCCCTTGACCCAACCATCTTTTTCCCCCTTCCAATGTACCTTATTTTTTCTCTCCCTTCTGTTAGTCAACGTAAAGAATTGTGGTTCTATTATCTTTCTCTGTCAAATAAATTTCTCTTCGTCTTTAAAGTTTATTTTTCCTCTTAGCCCCCTAAAATTTATTATTCCACTTTCATCTTTAATTCTTAACCTCTTTAATTTTCCATCTCTACTTTCTACCCATCAACCATAAAATAAGAAACTGTTTATTGATCCATTAATTTCCCTTCATCTTAATAATCCTTAATTTAATTGTCATGTGAAATTTCATGGTACCAAATTAGGTTTATATAATTCTTATATGGAGTTAATTTATCTAGGTTCAATTTTAGAAAGTATTCATGTAATTTCAATTCTTTAATTAATTTTAAATAACCCTCTTATTAATCCTTTTTGTACCTAGAGGGGCATTCTGGCATTCTACAATCCTATATGACCCCGATGTGTAAGTATGTCACGCCCTTTAAAAAAATAAATTTACTAAAGTGGGCCAAAACATTAGCTTGAATCTTAAATTAAGTATAACTATTTAATTAATGAACTAATATTAATTAGTAAAATATAGTTGTGTATTATTATATATAATTTGAATCGATAATAAATTATCTCATACATTTAATAGTTCCTTTATTGAATTTGAATGGAACATAAATTTACCTTTAACAGAAAAGATTACCACATTAAAATTCCAAATTAGGTAAAATACTAAAAATCTTTACTCATATTTAATAAAGCTAATATCATCTCTTAAATCAAAGGAAAAGAGTTAATTCAACATAAAGAAATAGAAATCCTACTCGAGAATATTTTAATATTTCTTTTGATTAAATATTTGTAAAATGAATCTTTAAAGGGAAAAACAAATCCTATGGATGCCTCATGTGCATATGGCGTGGAAGCTCCAACTTGTAAGCAACTTCCCCCACTCTCTTCTTCAACTAGAATGGTCCCTCATACTTCCTTGTCAGTTTTCTTGCAGTCCCCTTAGGTGGCGAAACTGATCTCCGGTAATCTTGAGAAACACCATATCTCCCAAACTAAAGTGTACATGTTGTCTTCCTTTATCTACCCATTTCTTCATTCTCGTTGCAGCTTCGTGCAAGCGCAACTGTTCTAGTTCCAAGGACTCATCCCAAGCCTTCATGAATTTCTTCACATGAGGACTCCTCAACAAACCTCCTGTCATTACGGTATGCAGTGTGACTGGAATCTGCCCATTTACTAACGCAAATGGACTGTACCTTGTTGCAGAACTCTTTTGAATATTGCAGTTGAAATAAGTAATATCTAAGAGTTCATGAAAATTCTTCTGATCAACTGTCACATAATGTCTCAAGTAATCCTCTAGCAAAGAGTTGATCCTCTCGACCTGTCCATCTATCTGCGGATGGTAACTCGAACTCATCAACAACTCTATCCTGCTTGATTTGAACAATGTGGTCCAAAATTTTCCTGTAAATTACATATCTCAGTTTGACATGATGCTTAATGGCATCTCCCAATACTTCACTATGTTCTTAAAGAACAATTATGCAGTCTTTTCGACTACACAAGTCATCTTTGTTGGAACAAATACAATATACTTGGAAAAACGATCAACCATGATCATTATCCCATTACACCCTTGTACCTGTGGCAACTGAGTGATGAATTCCATCGAGACATCCATCCATGGTCTCTCAAGAATCGGTAGAGGTTGCAACAAGCCTCCTTGCCTCTGAGTGTTCGATTTGTCTTGCTGACAAATGATGCACGTATGTACATACTCCTGTAAATCCTCCTGCATCTTTTCCCAAAAGAATCCTCTCTCAAACAATGCCAAAGAACGACGCTACCCTAGGTGGCTAGCCCATGGTGAGTCGTGGCACTCCTTCAAAAGGTGCCTCCTGAGCCCAAATGACTTTGCAGCATAGAGTTGGTTTCCAATGAATAAGAATCCATCTCGGAGAAAGAACTTTTGTGTCCTCCCCTCCTTTATCTACTTCACTATATTCTACACCTAAGTATCGGTCTCAACACTTTCCTTGAGCTTATTCTGTATCTCATCTAACATATGAACACGACTCCTACTCCTTGTTTCCAAGTCTTCTCCTTCCAATGTTGCAAGTTGTCCCTTCCATCTAAGGGCATCTGCTACCACATTTTTTCTCCCCAGTCTATACTCGATTGTCATGTCGAATTCTGCCAAGAATTCCTTCCAACGAGATTGCTTTGCAAAAAGCTTCGGTTGTGATGCAAAATAACTTGCTGCAACATTATCTATCTTGATAACAAATGCCTTCCCAATCAAGTAGTGCCTCGACACATGAAAACAGTGAATGGTTGTAGTCATCTCCTTCTCATGGACTGGATACCTCCATTCTCTATCCTGCAACTTCCGCCTCTCATAGACCACCAGATGCCCATCTTGCATAAGAACCCCTCCTATGGCAAAATATGAATCATCTGTGTGTATCTCAAACTGTCTCTCGAAGTCTGGAAACTTCAGTATTGGTGTTGTAACCATCCTCCTCTTCAAGTCATCAAATTCCCCTTAACATTTGTCCATCCAACTCCACCCCTTGTCTTTCTTCAATAGGTTTATCAATGATGATGTTACCTTAGAGTACCCCTCTACAAACTTCCACTGGTAGTTGGTCATGTCCAAAAACACCCTCATATCATGGAAATTCTTTGGTTCAACCCAATCCTTGATTGCCTTCACTTTGCTTGGCTCCATCTATATGTACCCTTGACCTACTATATGTCCAAGGAATGGAATCTTGGTCTAAGTGAACATACACTTAGACTTCTTCAATTACAACTGATTTGCCTTCAGTGCCTCGAGCACCATTTCCAGGTGCTTGTTATGATCCTCCATGTTGTTATTGTACACCACTATATCATCCAAGTACACTAGTATGAATGAATCCAAGTATGGTCATATAACATCATTCATCAAAGTGCAATACATAGTACGACCATTGCACAATCTGAATGGCATAACAAGGAATTCAAAGCTACCAGACCTTGTTACTATCGTCATCTTCTTCTCGTCTCCTTCAACTATCCACACCTAATAATACCCATGCCTCAAGTCCAACTTGGAAAACACTCGGTCTTTCACAAGCTTGTCAAAGAAATCAGCAGCCAATGGCAAAGGATACCCATTCATTACCGTTTGCTTGTTCAATGCATGGTAATCACAGCACATCCGTAGCTCATTCGAAACCTTCTTCCGTTAGAACAATACTGGAGCTCCATAGGGGACCTTGAAGGTCTAATGAAACCTGCATCAGTTAACTCCTTCAATTTTCGTTTCAATTCCTCCAACTCAGGTCCTGACAATTGATAAGGTGCTTTAGCCGGCGGTTGCCTTCCTAGCTCAAGCTCTATGATATGGTCCACTGCACACCTTGGTGGAAGCTTATTTGGTAGCTCATCAGGCATCACATCTCCATATTTGGCCAAAACCTCAGAAATATCTACTAGAATAGGCATCCCCACTCCATCACCTTTGACTCCCTTGAACATCACTGCATAAGTCTCCATATCTAACTCCTTCATAAGATTTTCCAAACTTAGTGCAGAAACATGATGCACCTTGACTTCCCTTCTTTGATTGTGAGTCGGAAAAGTCCAGGTTTGTGACTGTCCAACCACCACCACCTCATCACAAAAGGGGACAACAATTGCCTTGTTGCCCTTCAAGAAATCTTGCCCCAATATCATATCGAAGTCGTTCATCTCCATCACTGTGAAGTCCAACTAACCCTTCCAGTCTTTTATTTGTACAGGCGCTCCGTGTGCCAAACCTGCCACTTTAGCTCTAGAGTTCACTACCTTGACTTCCACATTCGATGGGAAGATCATCAATCCAACCTCTCTTGCTAACCATGTCATCATAAAGTTATGAGTGGCCCCTGTGTCCACCAGAGCTTGAATGGTCTTGCCATGACCCATCAAGTCCACGAAACCTAGACTGTTAATCCACAATTTCTCCATAACTTTTCCCTGAATACATGTCTATTCTCTGCAAGTAGCTCTGATACCATCTGTTACACCCCCAATTCTTTTTTCGTTAATTGGCAAGGGTGCGACATCGCCTAAGTAGCTAACATGTTCCATTCTCAAGTTACTTTAGGAACTACGCCTAACATTCATCATCTTTCATTAACAATATTAATGAGTGGAATCTATTAACATTATAAACATAACCATAAAAATTCATAACAGTAGAGAGGACACCATCATATGCAATAATAATGTTTTATTATGATTTTTTGAAAATACAGGTGACTGGGAGCAAATGCTCCACTGGCATTTTACCCCTGTCATTTGTCAAACAGGCGCCCACCTCGTGCATGCCTTGCATGGTGGTTGCTCTCCACACAATCCACACAACACACCAAACTCCTTCCATGAGTCAGGTGGGAGCGCCTTCGTGCGGCCCTCCACCCAAACTCCCACTTAAGTTTGTCACGCCGCCGAGTGGGTGCCTTCATTCACACTCCAACGGAGTTCACCAAATGGCGGGTGGGCGCCTCTCTATAGCCCTCCACCTGCACATACAATTGATGGGCGGGTGCCTTCATGTAGCACTCCATCTGTGTACATGATCGAACGATAGGTGGGTGCCTTCGTCCAGCACTCCACCCATGCACACACCCATGCACACAACCAGCCGATGGGTGGGCGCCTTCGTGCAGCCCATGACTGGTGTCACCCATTCCACCAAAATTCATGCAAAACTCCATGTACGCCTGCCCGGCATGTGGGCGCATAAGCTATGGTTATGTGCACCCTTTTTGCGGCTACCTCACGCTCTCTACCAACTCGTTTGAAGACCGAGACTTGTACCAATGTCTTCAACCTCCCAACCGCACCAACTATTCATAGAGTGGGTGGGCGAGTCCTGCCACCCGGCCGACTCATTCAACTTTGTCGAGTCGACATTCCTTTCGCTTGTAAAACTCATTGGATGTGTGGTCAGCCTGCTCATCTCATAGGACCGCCTGCCATCACTCGCCTTTTTCACCAGTTCATAAAGTCGCCCTGCGGATGACTTCGTTCATCCTGCCTGCGTATAAGTGAGACAAAAAACCTTCGCCCACATGTAATGTCTTGCCCATTGGTCACCTTCCTTCTTCGCACGCTACTTCAGTTGATCGGTGGGCGCACCTGGGCGACTTGCCAACAACAGGGTGTTAGATGGATCTAAGTTGGGTTGGCAAAATTTTCCTAGTCGTACTTTTTCAAATCTTAGCCCATAATGAACCAATATCTATCATTATTTAATTTATTTGAATGAAGAAAATGGTCAAATATTAGATATAATTTCCATTTTCTAAAATTATTTATATAATTTTTATTTTTATTCTTCACTTTTAATTCTTTATTGAATTTTAGCTAACCATTAATTATTAATCCCCTATTCTTAATTTAACATAAATTTCAAGTGTCTCCTCCCTTCCTCCTTTAGTCAAAAATCTAATTTTCTTGTCCTTCTTGTTCAACTCTGGGCCCATAATCAATCATTATGTGACTCATCAAATATTATAATTCTCGAAAGTGATGTCGGTGAAATATTGTTTCTAATATTATTTCTACTTCTTGACGGTTAATCAACCAATACATAATCCATAAAGGTTTCTATAAAAAGGCACTCCAACACTAGTTTACTCTCAAGACTCTCTTCCGTGCTTGATGATGGATGGAGTTCCCATCAAAACCTTGGACAGATCACTTATATCACATAGTGCCCTTACGTAATCTATAACAATATTTCACTTTCATTTTTGCAGTTACAAATAAATTTTCTATAGACATAATATAATTTTACATAGCTTTATAGAGATAGATAAAGTAATTAAATATTTTAAAAAACTTCTAAATTTTTTTATCAATATTTAATATAAAAACTTAAATAAATTATTTAAACATTTGTATTAACTAGTACACTTTTATATAAAGAGAGAGAATATGTGTGTATTTATATGTCGAAGTTGACCTTCTTAAAATCTTTCAATATTCAAAAGGAAAAAGTAATTAAAGATAAAATAATTTAGTTACTTATTGATAAGAGAGATTAAATCAAATTTTAATATAAAAATATTATTAATAATAAATTATTTAGTAATACCCTTTAAACGATGAAAAATTAAGCATGGCCTATATATAAAGAGACAAAAAAACATTGTAGATCCATCTAATGACTGATTTATCAAGCACTAAAAGGGATTAAATCTCTTGATGTGATTAAGATCGATCTATACTGCTAATAATTAAACTATAACATAAGTAAGTTTTATAGTTTTTTTGCATCAAGAGGCTCATTAGTATGGAAGATATGTTGTAGTCATGTAGTGTTTTATGCTCTCTTGTCATGTAAACATTTTGACTCCTTCAAACTCATAAATAATTTCTATAAATTAAATAAAAATATAAACATAAATAAATAAAAATAATAAATTTAATAAACTATAATGTTAATTAAAACATTTTGATTTTTCTCAAATTTTCATAAAAATAAAATTAAAATAAATATTTAAAAAATAAATTATAATTAATAATTAAATTAGTATACATCCATTTTAGCTTCTCATTCACCAAAGACATATAAAATTAAATTTCTTGACGTGTTATTGGTCTCGGGCTTGTTCCTGCATTCCTCATTTCACTGATCCTTCGCACGATAATTCTGCATGCCAAAGAGGATATTATTTTAGATAGAATGATCATTCGCAACCATGGTAATGCATGATAAGCATCTCCCTCAGTGAGTAGAGATGTTTGATATTCTCTCTTTTTTGTCAAGCGGATATTCAAATCTTCATCATGCCAGGGATGAATATTTCTAATGTTAGGCAAATATGTGTGGTTGTTAGGAAGTTTTTGTAAGGCTTCTAGTGGACCCTTTTTGGAGTAGCAGTCTTTTTAGAGTATTATGAGCTGATAAATCGGGTGTTATCTTTGAGTACCAACCACAATGTCCGAGGTTCTTGCGTTAATTGATGTTTTTAATGCAATAAAAAATGTTTACCCATTGTTTCCAAAATTAATTAAATATAAATGATAAAATTGTATCAATCCTTTTAAAATAAATTTAATAAATTAAATATTTCATATATAAATTTTATCCATTGATTAAGTATAGAAAAGAATTTAGGAAGAATGATAAAATTGTATCCATTCTTTTCAAATAAATTTTTAATTAATAATTCAATATAAAATTTATTATTGAAGTAAGTATATAAAAGAATTTAAGAAGAAATGATGAGTTAATCAAAATTAAATGAAAAAATATTTAATTAAGATTACAGACTAATTAATTGATGGTTGAAGCATGAGAAATCAAATATATAAAAAATTTAAGAAGAAATGTTGGGTTAACCATAATTAAAAGAAAAATATTTAATTAAGGTTAGAGATTAATTAATTGATGGTTGAAGCATAAGACATCAATTTTAATTTTTTTTTTTTTTTTTTTAAACTTTGGTGACAACTACATCTATTGAATATTTGTACCACTACATCTACAAAATATTCACTAAATATTTTTATCATTACATCTAAAGAATATTTATACCACGAAGATCCACCTCAAAAGATCACTTCAACCATGAAGTCTAGTTTTCATGGTGTAAGGGGATTGATCTTGTGACTTCTCTATAGTAAAGATTCTTTAATGATGGGACTCAACCAATTGAACCCTTCAAGCAATATAAAATAAAGTTATTAAATTGATTAAGAGGAAATGTAAATCAATAATATAATATCTAATTAAAGTTACTACCTAAATAATTGATTGTCAAAGCATGAAATTGAGTGGATCAACTCCATAATCATTATGAGAGTGAATTTTATCTCACTGGGGAAAACAATAACATTTCTCATAGACTAAATCCAATTGACTAAGTAAAATATTTGTCATTAAAGTTTTAAATGTCATTTTTCCACTTTATAATGAAGAATGAAAGAATTAAATATCTCTCTCAATACATTATTGAAATATTTTAATTATAGTTTTATTTAAAATTTCACTTGATATATAGAAAAAGAAAGAGAGAGAAATATTTTAATTAAATTAAATGTTGAAATATTGTATTTATGATACATATTAAAATATACTTTGACAATATTGGATTATGTAAAAAAATCACCATATATATATGTTTCTTACTCTATAATTATTATACTAGTGTCATATATATATATATTATATTATATATATAATATATCATTTGTCATATATATATGTATATTATTTACCATATATATTATATAATAATCAATAGTGTAATTACTTTTTAAACTTTAAGTTCAATGTCAATGCTAAAAGTCCCAGGAAATTACATAACATGTATTTATGGAAATAAGAACACTTTGTTTTAATTCCTTTTATTTATATATTTTTTAATCTAAAGTAAAATTTGAAATATTTTATTTATGACTAACATTGAAATAAAATAAATAAATAAATTGTAATAATAAGAATATTGAAGTATAGTATTTATAATTAATATTTCTAATTTTATGTTAAAAATTGATTGAATTACACATCATATATCTATGGAATAAGAACCAGTGAATTGAACTCTACAAAATAAACAACTCAAAGATCATGTACTTATTTATGATACCTTGAAAACCTTGCTAAAAGTAAAAACATATATCATAAAAACTACATAAATTATAATTTTATTTTAGAGTGTCATCATTATTATTTTTTGATAGGGTGTTGTGAATGCCAGATGGTGGGGCAGTAGTTTCCCACTTAGTCATTTGACAAGAAGACCTGGCAACCCCTCCCCTAGATGTCATAAAGCCTAAGCCAAAACATGGTTCATTCAAATCCTTCTGCCATGTTTTCATACACTTTGCCACCAACCTCAACCCTATCTAATTTGTCGAGTAACGCCTACCACCACTTGGTTCAATTGCCCACTCTTCCTTCATATCAATGCACAGTCATAGTAGATAACAAATATGTATTTATAACTTTTGCATATCTATATCTATATCTATATATATATATATATATATGAGATGAACACATTATTAGTATTAGTTTATATATATAACATATATATTTGAAAATGAATATAAAAACCAATAAATATGGGTAACCACTACCATTGAAGACTTTTGGGGTCTAAGTTATCTCTAAAGAACTTTATTTATTGAGAAGTAGTTACGAGGGAACCACTCTTAAGGTTTTACCCAAAGAAGATCTAAAGGTAAGTGTGGAGTGAAATTTGAAACTGGGAATCTTGAACTTGAAAGTGTTGAGGAAGGGGAGCCAGGTGTTGAATTTCTCTCCGTGGGTTTCTCCCATTTTAGATAGTGGGTTCGTCGTATGATATCCCTAGCATAGAACTAATAATAACATGTCTATGGATTTAATCGAATCTCTTAGACTTGAGTAATCCAATCCCTTAGACTTGAGCTTTTTGAATTTTGATCTCTAAGAATAAAATAAGGGGAATTGCTATTTAACCATTATTTCTTTTTAAAATAAGATTTAATACGCTAACTCACCTTCCTTTTATGTTATCTATCAATTATTTATAGGAGAAAGGAGACGGTGTCAATAAAAGTAAATGAAAGGACTGCCATGCAAATTAAAACAAATCCAAGCTAGAAAGCATTTGACTTATGGTTC
>APFE031702187.1:0-89297 GCA_000404065.3 Pinus taeda | reverse complement strand
CATTTTCGTAATACATATGTATATGCATATATCACGGCTTATTGATGGTCCCTATTCACGTCTCAACCAAACAACACACGTACATGTAAATTATATAATTATATAAATCGAAACAATGTATAACAATCTATAAAGAAAGAAATATATGCGTTCTTGGGTTTCCGCGCCCACGAATGTATGCATGCAAGAATGAAATGTATACATTCATGTATATATATATCATATACAAACGTGGCATCCACCTTCATAATATATGTCTCGACTTGTAACTATATATCCAAACAATTAATATATTATACAACATTTATATGTATAATATACATGCATATACCATATATAAAACATTCGACCACTCTTGGTTTTGGAATATTGAATATAAATAACACATAGGCGTGAGACTTCACATCCACGTGCCCACAATAGTTTTAAAATTGTTATCATGTAACCCTAATCGGCAGATGTTCAATGCTTTGGCAGGTAAAAAACGTTGAAAAATAATATGATGCATGCTTGGTTGATCGACGGTCCACTTTGGGCGGGGATTGGATGACTCATATTCAAATGTGGACCCCCTTGCTAATATCAAGGAGAGCGGTTTGCTATCATAGTTCTCTTTCTCGGTTACATGCTTGGATGATCGACGGCCCACTTTGTGGAAGGAATTGGATGACCCATATTGAATAGCAGACTCCTTTTTCTGGGTTACACGCCCTAGATCAATGGTGGATGTTTATTAGTTGAAGTTGATGAAAACTGAGGGTTGAGGGTTGTATCGTTCACGTAACTTTGGAGTTCGCTATCACACTTCCATCCATTTCTTGAGCCTTGCCACTTTTGTTACGTCATTACTTTGAGACCTACCTCCACAACCTGCGTCCACCTCCACAACTTGTGTTATGCATTCCACTAGCGCAGCTTCATTACACATTTGATGCCATGCCGCTATTTGGATGGTGTCTTTTAAGCACATATAGGTTAGGTGAGTGTGGCACTGCCGAAATTTTTCATTTCACCACTACCCAAGTACACAGACTATGTCTACTCAACACTTAAGTAATTTTTTTCAAGTGTTCATAATGCATTGGAAATAACATTCATTCATTTATCTTTTTCAATTATCTTCCATTATATTTCATGTATGCATCAGAATCATAAATCATCATAAAAACAAGTGTACGAATATTTATATGGGAGGGAACAACCTATCAAGCCTGCCCAACAATAATATAAATTTGCAAATATGTTACAAAATACAAGTTTTTGCAAAATCGTGCAGCCACCCAAATTCAGCCCGCACACTTTTCCCAAGTTGTTGGTTGTTCAACTTGTGCCCGGTCGTTTAGCTTGTGCCCAGTCATAAAGCATGTGCTTATCACAACGTCGCTACCACCTATTCACAATACGCTATCCTCACTGAAATGTTTTTCATCATAGCGTTCCACCCATCGCACAACTTTGTCGTAGTACAGCTCGACCTTGTTGCACAGTGGAAACACTGAATTTTTGTTCACAAACTCGTTCAACCAAACTGTTGTGTCCTTCTACCCAAGTCAAGTGCACCTGCTTGGGGCGGGCAAATGGCCTGACCCGCCTGTGTGTGTGATGCCCCGTGGAAATCAAACCACAGTCTAAATGCTTGCCCAACCTACAACCTGACAGTTCAAACTCCCCCTTTGCTTTTTAGGTCGTTTTCTCTGTGGTTATATGTGTTATGTTTGCACTTTGGTGATGCCTTCACTCAACATTTCCATGCCATACTTATACACTCTTCATCAAATGGAATTTCTCCAACAGACATGTTTGTTGGTGTATTCATGGGTCGACCCATCCACAAGAGTGTGCAGTTGACCTGCCCACCAACACAACACACCCATCTTCTTAATTTATCCACATGAGACGACCTTCCATTTGCAACACAACTTGCCCATCAACACAACTCACCCATTGCACATGACTCGTCGTCGAACATTCGTCGCTTACTGCACACAACTCTCGCATCGCACATCGGTTGCTCATCTCATAGAGCAGACACTCGCCCAACATAGTGCACCGACTACACTTGCTCGCCCATCCATCACACAAAATTGGCCACTACACCTAAATCCCCTTTAGTTGATGGTGGGGTCACACATAAACGAACATATAGCCTCCAAGTTACCTTTAACTGAATTCTCCGCCTAAGTCACCTTTAACTAAACATGGGCACTTGTTGCACATATAGATGTGCTCATACTATGACTCTATCACACTACGACCTAACTCTATTGGATGGTGGAAAACCTAATTTTTTTTTTCATGAACTCGTTCAACCAAACTGGTGTTTCCTTCCGCACAACCCGAGTTCACCCGCCAAAGGTGGGCGCATGGCCAGTACCACCTGTGTGTGGATGCCCCGCAAAACTCAAACCACGGTCTTAGTGCTTGCCCAACCTATAACATGACCATGTAAACCCCCCCTTCACCTCTCGGTTGGTTTTCTTTGCAGTTATATGTGTTATGTTCACACTCCGGTCTCCTTTAACTGAACATGGGTGCCCATTGCACATTTAGATGGGCTCGTACTAAAACTTTGATTTTTTGTCTCCATCAGGTGCTCCCATCTTGAAGTCCTCACATCTGGTTCTCTAAACAACCTCGTATGTGGCAATTAATTTCATACCTTAACGTGAGTCAGCTTGCCCCTCGTACATCTACTTCATCCTATGATTTGTGGTCTTATAGCTTATGGCTTGTTGCCATGCTTGGGCCTATGGCCTGTCCACGATACCCTTCCTCGCCACATCAAATTGCCCTCAACTTAAACCATTGTATAAGACCCGTGGTTGCATGTATTTTTTGTAATGGGCAGTGGTTCCAATCTAAACCTTGCACTAAATTTTAATATGTTTATGAAAAACTTATATATATATATATTATATATATATAAACCTATTAGGACTTAATACATAGGAATGGTGTCCTTAATACAATATTTAGCACTTTGAGGTCCAAGTTTAAAGATTCCTTTTCGAATTTGCATGATTTTAATCTCACTCAGCTCCTCCTGACTTTTGTGTTCCTTCTCAAGGTTAAATTTCAATGATTCTTGCCATGGAAATTTCATCAAATAGTTGGTATGCATCCTAAGAAAAAATTGTTTTTCCTCGTATCAAGCTCAATCAGGCCTAGTGATGGAATCTGGCTATGACACCATTTGGTAATTTCCCTTGCCACTAGCTGGAAAACACTACATATTTTCATATGAAATTCCATCAATTAATTTACTGATAATCATGTAGAAGCTCATAATATATAAGGTCCATTAATGATCCCAAGCTCATGGCTAAAGCCCATCGCTAACTCTATAATTCTCGATGTAATTTTCACCTAGGTTTCAACCCTAACTTGTCCTTTATTAATTCTTGTATAATTCATAATCAATTCATGCAATGCTCCACCCTTTATTATTTACATAGAAATAGGTTTGGATGCAACATGATAAACATATCATTAATTTCCAGTCCACCTATTAGGGTTTATAGTAAAAATAGAATATAGATTGTAATCATGGAACATATAATCTAACACACATGAATGCATGGAAAAGTACATATTCGTGAATTATCCAGCAAGGTCAAATATATATGTACCAATAAATGTGCACAACATAATACAAGGGAATTAATTCATATTAACACAAAACCTTGAAACTAGGGTTCAACCATAAATTCATAAATCAATACAGCATTAGGTCAAAACACATCCACAAACAAATATCAATTTGCTATAGGCTCTCTGCATTCCACCTATCCATAGACCTCATGGTTCATCAATTTCAACCATAGTTCACTCCCGAGTTTGGGTTGTAACTCCACAAGAAATGATAAATTAATCATAATTGCATCGTCATTTCCAAGGTACTAACCCCATATTCATGACTCCAACCACTACACCCTATTTTCCTGAAGTTGTGCCCAAGTGGCACACCCTCCTTTCAGACCTTCTATCCCCTCTATGATTCCCAACTTCCTGGGCACCTTATGGTAAGCAAGGACTTTTCCAAAAATAGGGCTCCAGGAGCTCATGCTACTTCTAGGGCTTCCAGACACCCTTTCAAGCCATAACTAGTTCATCTCGCTGACCAATTCTAGAAACCAAGTGGCATACACTTCTCCAGGAGTGACCAATTCCCTCTGTGATGCCCACTTTCCAAGGCTCACCAAACAGTCACCAAAATTGATGTTGGTTCCATAGTCTAACCACATGACTCACTGACTAAAATCCTCAACCAGTTCCAGAACCCCCACTAAGTTCGCCAACTGGGACCTATACAAAATCCTTTGTTTAGTTGATAATTCATCCATTGGATAGTTTGTTGTCTGCATATTGAGGAATTTTGAATAATGACGATCATAATTATAGTACATTTTTACATCTTTACCATGCATATGTATACTTTTCACTGCATGGATTCTCTCTACCATGTGATACACCCTAAAGCCACATGCCCCCCCAGCATAACCACCCATGGAGTGCATCACCACTCATACTTTCTATTTTGGAGTTGGTTCTATAGTGAGTCTATTTTATATTAATGAATGTTCAATTAAATCTTAATTTCAATCCAGGTACTTTGGCCCCAAAATTCATGCTGCATTACATGGGCACACATACTTCAAAAAATGACTCTATCTTGCCATCCTAATATCAATATACATAAAATATTAGTACCCAAGTATGAGGCTCATTTCACGGAACTACTTTGCTATGCCTCTCACTTAGAGATGAAGGCTCAGATAAAACAAATTTATGTATGGATTAATTTTTAACATTTCGAGTAAGGTTAAGATATTGATTCCTCGTACATTGCATGAGACTGTTCAGCAGGGCATCATCACTGAAGAAGAGATTTGGAATAGTGGACCAACAAGGCCATCAAAATCCACAAGGTGAGGAGTGTCTAGTAGAAACAATATAAATCACGATAATTTTCACAGGGAACTAGTTCATAATCATCAGAATTGTCCAACAGGAAATAAAATGTCATTATATTGATATATATCATAGAAGGCGAAATATATTACCATGAAGACTCATAATCCATTGAAGTATTGTTCTACAAAACAACACCATGTCGTGCCATACTAGCATATACCACAATAGTTTGGCTCCTATCAGTGGAGTTCCAAACAAACCCCTAGTTCAACTAATAGTATGAGCCAAGTTTCTTAGAGCGAGTGTTGTAGTTGAATAGGTCCACACATCAAGTTAGATTTCCCTTTGAAAATAGGTATTTCCAACAAGGCTAGGCCACAAGCCATAGTGGGGGAATTGGGAAAGGCTCATCACATCCATGTGATAGCAAATAATCCTAAGGATGAACACGAATCAACTATACTTGAGATGACAGGTAATATTGATGGTATAAGTTTTTTATTTTGATAGATTCAAGAGCTATTGAATATTTTGTTTCTCCAATTGCATTGTAAAACATTAGACATGAAGCAACTACAAAACATGATTATAGTCATGTAGGGATGGTGTGGAGGAGGAAAGGCAATGTAGGTAAGTTTGTAAGGGATTGTAAGGTGGATCTAGGTGTATGTAAGACAAAGGTTCCTTATATTCTATAGTCCTACTATCATATGATGTAGTCATATGAATGGATTGGTTGGAACAACATGAGGTAGTTTTACAGTGCAAGGAAAAGATACTACATTTCACAGACAATGAAGGTTGGAGAAAATACTTGATAGGAAACAACCAAGGAGTGTCCCTAACAGGGTAAAAATTAAGGATGTGAGTTTATTTTAGTGTTTATAAACCTTAGAAAATCATAGTAGTCACTAATATGAAACTTATAGAATGTTTGATGATATTTTTATAAAAATATTTATAATTATAATTATTTTATATTTGTGTGCATGAAGTTTTGGTGATTTTTAAGGTAAAATAGTTTTATACTATAAAATTTGGGTGAATCATTTTTATAAAAAATGGAAATTGCAAATCATTTTTTTGGAAAAAGTGTCAAAAATTAGCCCACCTGCGAATATTAGCCCCTGAAATTTTCGCTAGTCCCTAAGGTTCATCTCATTGATGCAAACAATGAAATGTTGGTGAAATGGATGTCAATTTTTCATGGTTGCAACAACAAATGATAAGGGTGACTCTCAAAATATAGATAAACATCCAATTCTCGTTGGATGTGGGGATGTATTTTTAGAAGAATTTCCTAGGATACCCCAAAAAGGGAGATTGATTTCACTATTGACCTCAAACCAAGAAGAGAACCTATTGAAAAGGAAAGCATTGTAATTCAACTCTCGGATTAGAGTTACAAATCCAATTAGAAGAATTATTGGATTTGCAACTTATATGAGCCAGTTTATCTCCATTGGAATTACCAATTATATTTTTTATTAAAAATAATGATGGGTCTTGGCTCTTGTGGATTGACTATCATTAGCTAAACAATATGAGAGATCCTTTGCCTCCTCTATGGCAACAACAATAGAATGAATCCTTACTGGTAAAATTCTTATATTCTTTTCAATCACTATCCTTTATTCAAGTGCCTCACCATGAGATCCAATTTGTGTAAAAAATGATTTTGTTGTCTCATAATCCTTCATATATAGTGTCTCAAAATCCTTTGTTAGAATTTGCAACTTTGTTGTCTTCACCTTTGTCATGCCTTGAAATGTTTTCTAGATAACGTTCAATGCTTGCTTTGACTTTGTTGTTGTTGTATTCCTAGAAGAAATACTCTCATGAACTACTTGGAATATAAAGAAGAGGGCTTTGGAGCCCTTCTTCATTTTATCTCTCAGCAAATCTCTCTCTAGTTGTGTCAAGACATTATGTGTTGTTGCATTAGCTAGTTCTTGGAACCCATTCTCTGAAACATCCCATATATCATGAGAACAAGATAATGTCATCATTGTGATTTTCCAATTATCCTAGTTCTTCCCATTAAACTAAGGAATTTGTGGATTTTTCAAGTTAGTACTTGAATATGCCATTGCTCATTGACAGGAACCTTGAATCCTTGTCCAGCTGTAATAAACCTACTCTAATAAACTTACATTCATAAACCTTATAATGCATTCTATGTTCTATAGCTTTCACAAAACCTACAAAATCTGGATCGTCATTACAAAGCACAAAACTCACACCATTAGAGTTTGCCTACCAAATTAATTAACTTAGGACTAAATTACACAAGAGTAATTCAAGTCTTCTCATGAGAACACAGAAAGGGATTTAAATATTTTTTTTATTTCATTCAAAATGTGTGAAAACATGGAATTTCCACATTTTTACACAACAACACCACGGACAACAGCTAGACACCTTCGTAACTAGTAAAATAGATAGTTGTGCTCTTTGAAAATCGTGCGGCAGCTAAACCAATGCCAAAATTCAAAGATATCAAAGCTTGAAGTCTTTTGTGTTCATGCAATTTATCCGTACATAATTTACCTCTTCATATTCCACTAAAACAATTCATATTCCATGTTTTCAACCTCTTAAACTTCTTGGGTTGACTTGATTTGCTTCCTATTATCATGCATATAAACCAAATTTGTATCCTGCGTCCCATCCTCATAGCACATCTAGCAATGGTTTTCTTATAGTAGCATAGCTAATCAATTATCGATATCTTTTAGATGTCTTAGCAACTCCATGCAGCAGGAGTATCAGTATTCGATCTTGGGAGTGTCAAGGTCTCCAAAAAAGAATTGTCTCTTTGATCAAATGTAGCTACATGAGTAGAAGAAGTTACCAATTTGGTGTACAAAAACTAACATAATAGGTGTTTCAACAACTTTAAAATACACGGGAGTAAAAACACTTATTATGAACTCAACATAAACTTATTTTTATTTGATTAGTATTGAATTAGGCCAACAATGCTACTTCATCACCTTTGCTCTAATACCACATGAAATAAAATGTAAAATAGAAAAAAAAAAAACAAAAAATAGAATATAAAACAGATTATAGAATAATGTGTGGACTCGATAAAATAAATTATAAGAACATAGCATGCAAAAATATAATGTTTGAATTCTATTTTAAAACAAAAAATATATCTTCAAGAACAAAATACATAGGCTATCGATCCTCTTCCACTCAGTATAATCAAGATTTACATGGATCTACCTCAACTGTATGTTACATAGTGAAAACTAGTTTTACGAGCATAAAATGAGATCTATGAACATATGGGAAACCAAAAGCATAACTTGTATATTAAACAAATGTATTTTCATCTTATGTATGTATAGCAACATGAATACTTAACGCACTAAATAATATATAGTTGCACATTTCACTTAAATGCACAGTTCAATTGTGCAATAATGACCAAACCAACTGCACATAGATATTTTCATGATTTTGATTTACGGATGTGGACCATGGTTGGAATTTGATGGGTAAAATGGTCGTCATAGGGCATTTTTTCCATTAAATACGTTTAAAACTTTTACATGAACCTATCTTGTGATGTGTCTTGAATTTTGTAAAATATATTTTTCACTGTTAACTATTTTCCTAGAATGTTGTTAATATTTTATGAAAAGAATTTTTCGGCACAAATCACATGAAGATACATTTGTCGACGCATTTCGAACCAATGAGTGTGGTTCATCATCAGGACAAGTTGAGGAATTAGACCATGGCTACATGTTAAATAGGGATAGCAGATCGTCCAATGGTTAGGTTTGACTAGAAAAACACTATATTAGACTAGACTGGACAAATGGTTATAATGGACCCAAAAGAGTGACTAGTTTTGACCATTTTAAATTATTTAATAATAATATAATTAAAAATAGTATCTTGGGTGGAATATTATATTTTTTAATTGTTCTGGATTTTTAATAAAGTCTAGATGGTGAAATTATATTTTAATATTTCATATTTAGATTGAGTATTATTTTTAAGTAACATGTTAATCCAATATAAAGTTAAAATTTTAAGTAGGGGAGTGATAATGATTAAAATTTTATCAATAATATAGATCTATGGATTATAACCGATAGAAATTGTATGAAATTTAATACTCAAATAAAATTAAATATATTAATTATTATTTATTATTATTATCATAGTAATATTACAATAACATAATTAATCTTATTATCAATGGCTATGGTGGCTAATTAATATAAATATATTAGTAATGTTATCTAATAAGAGCATAAACTTATTACTTAAAATAACTAATTATCATATACTAGATAATTTTAACCCATTTAGATAGTCATGAAAACGATTATCTCCTAATACCCTATGGCACTTGTAGATATAACATAAATAAGTTGAATTCATAGATCTTGAAGTTGGCAAGAGGTTTATCATTGATAGTGGTTAGATAATTGCTTGTAGCCTGACACTATGGTTATGCATGATTAAAATCTTATGGAGGATATTTGCGGGAAGCTTCCTCTACAAATCTAAGAGAAGGGACACACTTGGCCTGCAACTGTGTGACATAATTAAAGAATAATCACATGCACCATGGTATTGAGAGCTGGCACCACCAATAGCTAACTTGTAAAATAGAAAAAAATCTTTCGGTTTTGTCAATGGAGAATTTGGTTTTTAAATCTATTGTTTGTGCGTATGAAAGAGGGATACTTAGCTCAATTTGATGGTAACTTTTATTACAATAGACAAAGGTTGTTTTATATTTAGATCAATTCGATGGTAACTTTTACTACAACAGATAAAGGTTGTCTTGCTAGGTATCAAACAAAAGGAGGTGTTGAAAAATTTCACTCATCTCTTGATAAATAAACATGTGTATAAAATCGTGGTCTATGGAGAATAGGTCGATAGATAAAATCTTGAAGGAGTACATGTGGAGGTGAAAAACAAAAATTGACTTTGGTACACCTCTGCCACTTTATTAATAACACTTGGGTCATGCTCTAGATATAGGTATCATTCCCTTACCCTATGGAATACAATGAAGCAAAAATTATGGATGTTCTGCATCCAAAATATTTTTCTATAGAAATTTACAAGCATGGTAACAAGTTATAAGTAAGTAATGAGAGTTTATTTTTTTTCATTTACACAATTTAGGAATACCACTTCCCCGTGATTTGGATTTCATTTACAAATGGATTTATTCAGGGAAATTCGATATGCTATGCACTTCTTCCTTGTAATATTACTGTGATGGTTCAGATGGCAATGTGGTCTTGAATTTGGACAGTTGGATGAAGATATTACATGTTCTGTTAATTTTCCAGATATAGAAATCACATGTATGGGTGATTAAGCTTCTTTTAGTAAATTTATTTTGTGAGTCCAAATTTCGATAGTGGATCATACCCCTTTTGCACCAATGTTAAGATATGAGAAATTGAAGAAAATGAAAGGGTTAGAAGGACTGACAACTTGTAACAATGAACTCCAGACATGTGATGTCATAATACTGTCAAAACACACTACTACTTATTTCATTCATAAATGATTAAAGTATCACTTCGATGTTCATTAAGTGCACTCCATATTTCTACGATGTCACCCTTTACAATTTGCAGAAAAAGTTAGTGTGAAAATAGTTCTGTTACTAGCCTTCGTTATTTTGTTTTGCTTGGTTTGGATTTTCTATTGAGTATTTTGGTGTGAGAAAAAAAAATGAGTAGAAACAATGGGATGTTAGCAGAAAGATAGGTACAAATTCATATTGAGGATGGAAAAATGGGCATGGGGCTTGAGGTGAATTCGAGTACCACGGGGGGGCCTCTAGTTTCCCACTCTCGAATTCTTGATGGAGATTAATTCTAGAATTCTTGATGGGGATTACGAGCTTGTCTTGCTTAGTTGCAGCTCTAGTGGATAAGGCCAACAATATGGAGTCTAGGGTTGTTACTTTGCTTGGTTTCAAGCTTGTTCTATATTCCAAGAGGTCCTATTTTGGTTCATTTGAGTGAGCGTCAAGCTATTTTTGTAGTCTTTCATGGCTTGTTTTTCGAATTGGAGGAAGTGGGTGTGTGGTATCTTGTGGTTTTGTAGTGTCATATGAATATTTAGTAGTAAGGAGAGCATTTTATTCTTTTAATAGTTTTCATTGTTTGTATGTTTATGACTGGTTTAATCTTAATGTTTGTGTGTAGATTTTATGTTGGAGCTTCATCTCCAACTATTTCTCATTCATTGCTTCAACTTATGCTATGTGGGTTGAAAATGGTGAAGAAGAAATCTACTATTCCTAGTAGGAATTCATGCTTGGTTGTTATCTGTAGGCGATTAGGTATCCCTCAAGATATGTATTCATAGTTTTCAAAATTAATGTGATTAGAAACACAGTTTAAACATAGTCCCAAACAAGCATGTATGCCATTGAAGGCCTCTTTCTCAGGAAGGAAAGGGATAACCTTCCTTCACACGTATAAGTATCATTGAAAGGGTGTTTCTCAACAAGGAAAGGGATAACCTTCTTGTCTCTCAAACATCTATTATTGAAGGTTTGCTCGTCAACAAGGAAAAAGAGAACCTTCAGTAATTTGGCTACCTAAAATTTTGAGTGAAAGGATGGATGTATTTGGTGAAGTAAGGAATTGACATGTTTTTGGTGTGAGTAATGTGTTTCTAACATGGAATTGAGAGGATTGTGGTGTGATTTATGTGTTAGAGACGATTTACGTTTTAGAATTGTTCATAATAATTTTTATTTCTAATCTTATTCCATCTAGTGAGTTAAAATATCAATGTAATAAGTCTCTTCTTCTAGCTTGAATTTAACAAGTTTTTAGTCTGAGTAATGTGTAATGTGTTTCTAACTTGGAGTTGACAATTTTTTGGTGTGAGCAATGTTTTTCTAGCTTGGAATTAACAAGTTTTTGGTGTGAGTTATGTGTTAGAGTCTATTTTTGTTTTAGAATTGTTTATAATAATTGCTAGTTTGGATTTATTCCATCGAGGGAGAAAAAATATCAATGCAATAAGTCTCCTCTTCTAGCTTGGAATTGACAAGTTTTTGGTATGAGTTATGTATAAGAGACTTTATGTTTTAGAATTGTTAAAAAGCAATGGTTACTTCTGGACCTATTCCTTTTAGCAAGATAAAATCATGAATGTAATAAGCCTCTTTGTCTAGATTAGAATTGAAAAATATTTGGTGTGAGTAATGTGCTTCTAGCTTGGAATTGATGAGTTTTTGGTGTGAGTAATGTGTTACAATTGACAAGTTTTTGGTATGAGTTAATGTTTTGAGATTATTTATATCACATGTATAGTGATAAAAACTTTTGTGACATCATCATAACATAATCTTATGACATGATGTTACGAGATCCACAATGCATTCAAACTTGTTAATACTATTGTATATCATATGATCCAAAGCAATGCTATTGCTAAAATATATACGTTGAAATGTATATATTATTTTTAAATCTAATAGCATTTATTATATTATGTAAGTCATAACATAAACCATATTAATGAATCTATTTTTTAGTTTTTATTGATAACAATCAATACTTTTACTATGTTTGTAATCTTATATGTCCCATAAGTTTCCCTTAGTCATATCTCATATAGATGAATGTTATGGCATGTCTGTGTCAAGGACTTCTGACTTCAGGTTCCTAAGATTCTATTGTTAGTGTTCCATGAAATGATTTCAGGTTCCTAAGATTTTATTGCTAGTGTTGTATGAAATTTCAAACCAATTTTCAAGATTTAGAAAGCCATTTGAGTGTCATGGCCATTTTTGTTTTACTTATGATAAATATGTGAATTTTTTAACATAATTATGTTATTGAAGGGTAATTTTTTTAATCAAGCCTTTATTGGTGAGGGGTTAATCTATAATGATAATATCACTCTTGAAGGAGAAAATTTTAAACACAATGTTTCTTCGTGGAAAGCATAAATACCCAAAACGTCAAAAACCAATTATATAATGAGTAAAAATAAATCCAAATTCCAACCCTAATGTTGACTACTTGTTATTCACCTAGCTTACAGATATGAAAAACCATATGCTAGTGAAAATTTGTTGCATAAGGCTTTATCCTTCCGGGAAAAAAAATCAGTAAATTGATTCCTTTTGTACTCTAGGGATGGCACGATCGTGTTCATTTAATGGAGTATTTTGATACACGATCGAGTTCATTTAATGGAGTAGATGGATACACGATCAAATTCATTTAATGGACTCACTGGGATTATTGCAAACAAATTTGGCTTCAACCTATTATTGTAGGATTCGAAGGGATCCAATTCAAACCAGTTATCTTTGGAATTGTGTTTAAAGTACAATTCTCTCATCCCATTAGATCAATTTTGTCTCCCGTGTAGTCAACATTTTGATTTATTCTCGATATGAACATGGAGAATGATAAAAAGGGATAAGTGAAATTTTGTGTAGTTGACATAGAATATTAAATATAGGATGCATGATCACCAAGTAATTGCAATATTGAAACTATCATTCTATTCCAAGTAATCAATATAAATTGGGTTCCTATGGACTGTAGCTGTAAAGTAATGCAATTCAAGTAATTAATATGCAACAAAGGGTTCATACATGAATAGTTATCAACAACAACAAATTCTATGGCCACTTATTATCTCTTAAAATGAATGAACTAACTCGTGATGTTGTTCCCTGGATTTCATGTCAATAGAGTTTGGTTATGGGTCATTATTATGGATTATCAATAGCACATGTCCAAAAAATCGTAACTCATTTTATGTGGCACTTGTTTATATGATCATTTTTTAAAGTAATCAATTAAATTAAAAGGGGAAAAAAATATAACTACTTTAGAGATAAATCTCAACTTTTGATTTGTCTATATTATTATGAATATTCTATAATATTTGATGGAGGTTAAATCTTTACGATCCACCTAATATTATTGATAATTAAATTAAAATTCTAGAAACCTTATTCTAAAAATACACATACCTATCAACATAATTAACTAAAATAATACATCTATTAACATAGTTAATTTAATAAAAAATTATAACCTTTTTTATTATAACAAAACCCAATTAAATAATATTAATATATCAATTACCATTATATTTTATATAATTAATAATCTTTTAATTCCATTAATAACATTAATTTAAAATTAAATTTTCTCGTATTAATAATCTCTCATTAAATATATAATTCTATAAAATTCCCATTCACTTTATACGTATTCCACTGCGATATTGTTCTCACTAGTACATCGTTTTAGTACATTATATTGTACCATCATCCTTTGGATTCAACGTAATGATCACATTTATATATTGTAATAATGTAACGAAGCTATCCAAGGGTTACATCATCCACCACGAATTCGAGGTTAAGAATTTCTATCATCCTGCTCACCGTAGTCCACTATGTCTTAGAAATGCAACTACCCAATCAGGTATGGAATAATACTGACTAATAATGTATTATTAGTCCCTACCCTCTGGGCTTCGTAGGGACTATAGTAATCGATTTTTATCGATTGCATTAGTTTGACACAGGAATCCATAAATTTATTTTTACTTAAACCAAAGTTCTGCGATATGTCACATTAACCGATGTCATATTTTATGTTTCTCGGTGCTTTTAACCAATCAAAGCAATGTTCATCTTATTTGGCCTCAGTACGAGGTATACCATCTGAAAAGTTAGGAATAAGTTAGGAAAGCAGTTCGATTAATTAACACAGTGTTGCCTGCATGAAGTAATGCTATCGCAAAGATAGCATTAGTTCCCTAACATTTAATGTTAACATTTTACGGGGAATGCTATGGCATAGGTTAGGTTCTATGCTGATGTTGCCACTTGTTCTATGCTAAAGTTGCCACTTGTTGCCATGTGTTTGCATGCATGTTCTGATTCTATGCCATAAAAACGAGGAGGGCTGAAGTTCTTTATTCTGTAGTTCTGAATAAGAGCCTCGCTTGGCGGAGAAGAAACAGCCTGAGCTGCGGACGGGGCCTCGCTTTCCTGCGACGAAAGCGTGAGAATTCTACATAAGCTTGCATAACTCATGTTATTATTTGTTATTGTTCAATCAAACTTTGTTATTGTGCAATCAAATGCATTTACTATATTATAAGGTTGTTAACCATACACAATGAGTGAGTACCTGAGGAAATTGGTTTCACTGTTTCTTGCTCAGCAGCGAATGCACAGGAGATCAATGATTCCTCTCTGGATTTCGGAGATGATGATGAACCCCTTTCATTTTCATGATGTGAAGAACATGAGGGACTGTAGTTCTGCTTTTTCACATAAGATATATCAAAATTTATTCTGACACCAAGGAAAAAAGTTATATATAAACTCTGCCCCATTTTCTGAATTTGTATGCTGATAGCTAGCTAGATATTGTACTTCTAAATATTGCAATCTCTTGCGATACTATATTAATGATATTTATTGGTTGCATTCTAATCATAAATTCCTGTAAGATATTCAATTATAGAATCATGTCGAGTCAATAACAGGTCGCTTTCAATATTCAAATATTTAGAGATTTATCATCAAAAGCTTTCAATATTCAAATATCTACAGATTTCATATTAATAATCTGCCTTTCGGCTTTCACACATCAAAATTTCAGCAAATTTAATGATAGATCTTCATATCTGTGTTTCCGCTCGAAAATTTCAAGGACTAACAGGCTCTTCATATATTTCACAGATTTCAAAGTATTTTATCTATGTATCAAGGCGAAAAAACACAAGCCTCTGAAAAAAAAGTGACTGTAAAGATGAAAGAATACTTGAGCAGTGAGATGCTTGATAGCCTCTTTTGAGGCCGGAGACCTAGGTGTAGTTGCGCCATCGATCTCGCTTTCACGAAGAGGACGGTTTCTTGCTCAGTGGAAAATGCACAGGGGATCAATGATTCCTCTCTGGATTTCGGAGACCCCAGCGGCGCCCGTGCCACTGCTTTTCTTCCCAATTACCCATCTGCCTCTTAGCACAACCGGGTTCCATCCGTTCTTTGAATAAGCAAACCTCACCAGGGCCTCTTCCAACTTTTCACCTTTTTCCAACATGGTTAAAGCTTGTTTGCCTTCCAATTTCCCCGCTTTCAAACCCTCACCTACCCCTGAATTTCTCGCATCGACATCTCCTTTCACCGGTCCTATATGATCCTCGGAAGAAGCCTGCTTGACTGCCAAATCTTCTCTGGTCATCGCAGGTGCATTCCTTCCACAACCCACAGGAAAATCATGAAAAGAAGAAGGCCTTCATTTCAACATGATACCAATCATTTATTTTTTCCAACTAATAGGAAGCATAAGCATACAGAAAATTCTCAACACTTCCAATATGACCTACAAATATCCACTGTTTAGCAGTTAAACCCTGCAAATCTCCACAGTCTGCCAATCAAACCTAAAGATATCCACTGTTTGCCAATTGAAAAAAAAAAGTGATAATCACAGATCCTCTGTTCTGATGTGAAATGATATTCTAGAGTAGTCGCACAGCCACCATATTCAGCGTCTCGACAGAGAATGAGAAGCTTGGCAAGGTGTATTAGGGTCAATAGGCAACTGAAGGGCCAATGCCACCGACAACTTACTTACTGAAGCCGATACCTGGGCATAGAAATCATGGAGTTAAAGCCGGTTTGACATATTACACTATCTGTGCATGCACCCTGACACGCATCGGGTATTCTGCATGTTTATTCGCCACGAGACGATTTACCAAGCTCTAAAACATTTTTTCTATCATAAAATTACTGTTATTTTCGTTTGCACAATGTTCATTAACTTTCGCGGACTTATGCATAACGTTCACTAACTTACGCAATAATGTTCTTTTATATAATGTTCATTAACTTTCGTTGACTTATACATTCCGTTCACTAACTTACAATAAGCGTAAGCATAAAATGAAAAGGGAGAAAAAACAACCGACCAAATTTTTAGTAAATAGGCGAAGTAAATTTGAAATTCCAAGGTTGGCGATTACAATGCAATTGGAACCCAAATATTTATTCCTTTAGTTATTATAGGTCATCGTTTGACTCAGTGATGATTCCCTATGATAAGTAGCGGCTATCAAATCAATCCCGTCACGCCAAAAGAGCTTCTGCTTGCTTTTCATATTTGAAGCCATTAGACTTTGAATTGTCTGCAGACCACACAAAGATGCCCTGCAGTTCCCCCTACTGCTTCAGCATCTGGCATGCCTGAAAGAACCCATGATTGGGCAAGAGACCTCCAGCATCATTATCTATACTAAAACTAACTAGTATTCTCCCTCCTTTGTACAGAGATGCCTGAGTATTGTAGTCCTGGATGAATTGAGAAACCGTGGTGCTGGCTTCGTACGCGTAGAACTGGAAGTTAACGTAGTCAATCACGTGCCCGTATTTGCCCCATAAGGCTGTGTAATGGGACTGCACAGCGGCCCCGTCTTCGAAGGGGGCAATGGACGCGAAGGAGATGACTTTGCTCTGCTTTAACTGCGTGATCAACTGCCTGATGCAATTTACAAACGTGTTATCATCGGCCTAAAAAAACCTGTAGTCGATGTCGATGCCATCGAGATGGTATTCTTCGATTACCTTCGACAGCGACGTGACATCGTTTTTAACCCACGAAGACACCGACGATGGCTTGAACTGGACGGGGTGACCATTGCCCACGCTATCCCTGCCTAAGGTCAGCGTGACCTTCATGTTCTTGTGTTGGGCCTTTATGGCCTGCACGGCCTTGGGAGTTAGGCTGCCGGTGTCCCAGAAGATGTTGAACTTTCCGTTTCCGGCATGCTTAAAGATATAATTTCTCTGCACTGAAATTTGTTCTGATGCGAAATGATATTATAGAGTAGTCGCAAAACCACCATATTCAGTGTCTCGACAGAGAATGAGAAGCTTGGCAATTTTTGGAATCCATTGTAAATTCCAACGACGAATGAGGGTCTTAACAGGTAAGGTGTATTAGGGTCAATAGGCAACTAAAGGGCCAATTCCACCGACAACTTACTTACTGAAGCCGATACCTGGGCATAGAAATCATGGAGTTAAAGTCGGTTTGACATCTTACACTATCTGTGCATGCACCCTGACACGCGTTGGGTATTCTGCATGTTTATTGGCCACGAGACAATTTACCAAGCTCTAAAACATTTTTTCTATCATAAAATTACTGTTATTTTCGATTGCACAATGTTCATTAACTTTCGCGGACTTATGCATAACGTTCACTAACTTACGCAATATTGTTCTTTTATATAATGTTCATTAACTTTCGCTGACTTATCCATTCCGTTCACTAACTTACAATAAGCGTAAGCGTAAAATGAAAAGGGAGAAAAAACAACCGACCAAATTTTTCAGTAAATGGGCGAAGTAAATTTGAAATTCCAAGGCTGGCGGTTACAATGCAATTGGAACCCAAATATTTATTCCTTTAGTTATTATAGGTCATCGTCTGACTGAGTGATGATTCCCTATGATAAGTAGCGGCTATCAAATCAATCACGTCATGCCAAAAGAGCTTCTGCTTGCTTTTCATATTTGAAGCCATTAGACTTTGAATTGTCTCCAGACCACACAAAGATGCTTGCAGTTCCCCCTGCTTCTTCAGCATCTGGCATGCCTGAAAGAACCCATGATCGTGCAAGAGACCTCCAGCGTCATTATCTGTACTAAAACTAACTAGTATTCTCCCTCCTTTTTATAGAGATGCCTGAGTATTATAGTCCTGGATGAACCGAGAAATCATGGTGCTGGCTTCGTACGCGTAGAACTGGAAGTTAACGTAGTCAATCACATGCCCGTATTTGCCCCATAAGGCTGTGTAATGGGACTGCACAGCGGCCCTGTCTTCGAAGGGGGCAATGGACGCGAAGGAGATGACTTTGCTCTGCTTTAACTGCGTGATCAACTGCGCGATGCAATTTACAAACGTGTTATCGTCGGCCTGAAAAAACTCATAGTCGATGTCGAGGCCATCGAGATGGTATTCTTCGATTACCTTCGACAGTGACGTGACAACGTTGTTAACCCACGAAGACACCGACGATGGCTTGAACTTGATGGGGTGACCGTTGCCCACGCTATCGCTTCCTAAGCTCAGTGCGACCTTCACGTTCTTGTGTTGGGCCTTTATGGCCTGCACAGCCTTGGGAGTCAGGCTACCGGTGTCCCAGAAGATGTTAAACTTTCCGTTTCTGGCATGCTTAAAGCTATAATTTCTCTGCACTGAAATTGCTGGACTACAATAATGGTTTGAGATCTCATGGCAGGGACTTGCTGCCCTGCAGCTCCGATGGCTTGAACTGGACGGGTTAACCGTTGCCCATGCTATCCCCGCCTAAGCTTAGCGCGACCTTCACGTTCTTGTGTTGGGCCTTTATGGCCTGCACGACCTTGGGAGTCAGGCTACCAGTGTCTGAGAAGATGTTGAACTTTCTGTTTCCAGCATGCTTAAAGCTATAATTTCTCTGCACTGAAATTGCTGGACTGCAATAATGGTCTGAGATCTCATGGCAGGGACTTGCTGCAATGTAGCTCGTCTTGTTTAACTCGTGTAACAAAGTAAACATAGAAATTATTTTGAAGTCCCCTCATTTCAAATAATTTCAGTAATGCATCAGGGTCGAAGCTACTTATCTTACAAAATTGGACAAAAGACATAAGAGTTTTAACCAAAATCATCTATTTAAGGGATATATTACTTTATCTACTATAAATTTTAGCGTAAGGGTTTTCATTTATGAAGTTCTTTTCTTAGTGTTAAGATTGATTTGATTAAAGTTTGACGCCAACTTTAAAATAAAATAAAATCTCCATCACCAAGCTTTAGATATGATTGACCCAAGTTCATCCAAAATAAGGACCTTTTATTTTAGATATTGTTGCCACGAGTTAATTCAAAACAAGGATTTTTTTTTTTCTGACTTATGAGAAATAGTCTTGTTGTATAATGAAGTTATTAGTGTTTGCCAAGTTACATATTTAAGACCATTGAATAGAGTTTTCATTTCTCATTTGTTGTTTTCATAATTCAGAGTTTTCATTTCTCATTTGTTGTTTTCATGATTGAGAGGGTTTATATTTCTTGCTATAATGTTTTTTTCGTAACTCTTTGGCTAATTTCATTTTACCATAATCTTTATGAAAAAAAAGTATTTATAATTTTTGGATTAAGAAGAACAAGAACTTTTGTGATTTTGGGAAGACATAACTTATTCTAGGCTACAAGAGCCCATTTTATTTTATGCATGGTCACTCACCAAAAAACAATCTTTAGATAACCTTGATGGATTTATAGACTCCTTTGAATTACTAAATTATGTTGGAATCAATTGCAGACATATTTTGATAAAGTATTCCTAAATGTAGAATTAAGTTAGATAAATTATAATAATTTTGTATTGTGAAACTATAAAATGTACCTTAATGTAAAGTTTAAGGAAAAATATTTAGAAACAATTTTTCATTTGGAACAAGTAGGATAAGATTATTGTTTGTATATTTGAGAAACCAACAAAGGCATAACCTTATCAAGAAATGCATAATGAGGAAGGAAACATCTAATCAATGTGTTTGATGTTTCTAAAATATGTATTTTCTTTTTCTCATGCAAACTAGTTGGGAAACTTAAAAAATGAAGGCAATATCTAAATAATGTTTTGTTGTTTCCATGCAAAACTATTCATAATCAAAATAATGTTAATAAGAAGGTTCCTTGATTATAAAAGGATACCTCTCCCTCATAATAGAATGGTGGTATTCCTTTTATGATATTGTTGTTTATCTCTTTGTTGTTTCATTATGTCATGTATGATTAATACTTTTCAAATCTACGTGTAGACCAATTGGTATTACAGAAAATCACCTTAGCACTTTGTTGCACGTTATCAGGGACTGGATAGGAGCCATCAATCTATTCAAATTACAATTCCACACCCTTCCTAATGCACCTTCCTCAAGGAAATTGGAGCAATGTCATCAGTCATATATATATCTATATATATATATATATATATATATATATATATATATAGTATATATATATATTTTCTTTTTGGTGGATGAAAAATGGTGTCACATAAGAAACCACATTTGAGGACCGAACCGAATGCTCACCATTCTAGGATTTATCCATGGCTCTCCATGAGCTAGTCAATATTAAACAAAAAAAGGTTCCCTCCAGGGTACATGCAGCTAGATACAAGCTTTTAATTACCTAAATTTCTAGGCCGAATAAATGGAGAGGCTATCAATATTTTGATTTGTAGTCTCTTCACCTATTCCAAAACATGTCCTAAGATGGATGAGGACATGAAGCTTCAAATCACTATCCTACAGTTGGAAGGAAAGACAAAAGCATGGTGGGATACCTAGTTAGAGAATATAAATTTGGTCATTGAGCTCAAAGAGATAGAAGTGACTAGACCTACTCGCATCGGATCTTGGGATGACCTTTTCTAGGTGCTAAGATCATGCTTCTATTCCCAAAGATGTCTCCAAAATCTCCTTGCAAAATTGTTGTGGCTCCACTAAATACCATATCAATCAATACACGCCTACATCTAGGTCTTCTACAAGTTGCACATTCAATTACATATCTCCAATATGAAAGAGGTACTCATTGTCAAATTCAATTATGGTTTTTTAATGGTTTTTTTTATCGAGAATTTGAATTGTTTAATATTCCTTTCTTAGACAAGGCTTTTCTTTGAGCCTTGACTATGGAAAGTAAAGTGATTCCTCGAATCTGATCTCCTTGAACCAGGTATGGTCTTTCTCCTCTTGTTCCTAATGTGACCCCTACCTCATCCTCCACACCTAGAAATACCCCTCGGTGTACATTCCATAAGACCAATTAACATACTTCTACCATTTTATGAGAACTTAAAACTATGTACAACAACATGGCTCTTTTTCCTAAGGTCGAGCAACCAAATTTTCCTCCTAAATTTTTTTCTCTCAACAATCCTACTAAATTGAACCCCTCCTTCATCCTCATGAACACTAATGAAACCAACACCCCTGTTGTACCTTTGTTTACACGTAATTGTCAAATAAAGAATGAATTGGTTGCTCTTATCCTCAACAATGGGAGTCGAAAGAGTATTGTGGCCCAGGACTTGGTTCAAACATTTAAACTTCCCACCACTCCACACCTAGCCCCATATTAGCTTCGTTGGGTGCAAAAGGAAAGCCCTTGTCTTACCATATCCTAGTATTGTGTAGTGACCTTAGCTATTGACCCTTTCTGAGATATTGCAGTGTGTGATGTTTCTCCTCTCGATTGTACCAATCTGTTACTCACAAATCCATATTAATAAGCTATGAATGTTGCTATTTTGTGTTAAATATCACCAATAACACTTGCATCATGAGGGTTGTGCCTACGTACTTACATCCTCTTTGCTTGAACGAACATAAAATCATACTGGAAAATGTCCCATTAAGAAATTCAATTTGAACCATTTCATTTCATTGTGTTTCATTCGCCCGATCAAACAAGACAACCTCACTAATATATTACCCCTTCATATCGTTCCCGCACTTCAAGAATTCGTAGATGTATTCACACAACCCATGAGGATACCCCCAATATGCTTTATTAAAGACATAATCGATCTTATTGTTAGTGTTTCTTTTCCAAATTCCCCATTATATCACCTCACTCCTTAACAGGCATCAAAGATAGAACACTAGCTTGCAAAACTGTTGATATTAGGACATATTCATCGTTCATCTTCCCCATGTGCACCTCTCACTTTCATTATTCCCAAAAAGGAAGATTGTGAATATATTCTACTCACATATTATTTTTCCTTAATAAAGATAACATTAAAAACCATTATCCTGTACATGAGATTGAGGATTTGTTGGACCACTTACAAGGGGCTTTCTTCTTGACAAAGATAGATTTGAGGTTTGGCTACCATCATGTTCACACATATAAAAAAGACACACGGAGTACTGCTTTGAAGGAAACATTTGGGAAATTTGAATGGTTTCTCATGCTATTTGGGCTGACAAATGTGCCAACCACATTTATGAGATTAATTAATGATGTGTTTAGGCCATACCTACGAAAGCTTTTGGTCATTTATCAATGATTTTTTGGTATTTATTAAATGTTGGGTTGAACATCTATAAGATGTTTACAACACACTTGAGCTACTCTGGGCAGATAAACATTAGGTAAAAGAGAAGAAATGTTATTATGGAAAACCACTAATTCAATAGTTAGGATTCATACTTCATTCAAAAGGAGTTTGACCATATCCCTATTGAGTATAGGCTTTGGCACAATATCCAATACCTTCTATAGCTCATGATCTTAAGAGTTTCATGAGAGGTATTAATTTCTATAGAAAATGTCTCTCATTTTTCCCAATTGCCTCGCCCTTTACACCAGCTATCCAACCAAGAAACATTTCTTTGGGATTGAGGTTGATTTCCTTTTTCTAATATAAAAATTCATTATTCTCTTCTCATGTTCTCCATTTTTTAAATATGCCTAAGCCATTTGAAATATAAATTGATGCCTCTTTGTTTTCCATTGGGGCTATTCTTAAACGAGGATTTCACCATGTAGCATACCATTATGAGACTCTTATAGAGGTCAGTATTATGTAAAACACCTATTGAAATGAATTATATAACTTAATACAATCATTGAGGTGATGAGGATATTCTTGGCAAAGAAATCGTACTTGATACTAGCCATCACCATATGATCTTCATCAAGTTACAAAGAAATATTCAAGAGAGACGCCTTCTGAAGTGGGTCGCTTACATTTAGAAGTTCCTTTTTGTGATTAGATATAGGAAGGGTACAACTATTAAAATGGTTGATTTATTAATCTGACCAGCTAATTAGGTCCTGCACATTCTAGATGTTTTCTATGCTTGTTTGGATGCATGGAAAGACATATATGAAACAAATCTAGTATTTGGTGACATATGTGAAGCTTTGCAACAACTTGCATTTATCAACCAAACTCCCTTTCTTAATTATAACTTCACATATGTGAAGTACATGCTTATTCATAGGGAGTGGGGATGAGCATTTGGGGTAGCTAAGACCATTGTGAATGTCTAGTGCCACTTCTATTGGCTTGCCTTACACATGCAAGTATTTAAATTCATTTGAGCATGTTCACTCTCTTCACAAAGCAAGTCATCAAACTAAAGCTTTTGAGGAATATAATATTAATATATTTGTTTTCGTGTATCCTTTTATATAGCTCTATAATGTATATGTTGGTTCTTTAAAAGATGATATTGACTTGCACATGTATCTAAAAATCATTAAGTGTATATAGCAAAATGAAAGAATAAGATTTTCAAAATAATGACAAGTATTTTAGTATCCTCTTTACTTTTCTTAATCTAAAATATTTCATAGATAGATAAATATGACAATTGCTTAAATAAATTTAGTTTGACAGAAATGTTATTATTCTCTCCACTTGCATAAAATCTTGCTCATAATAATTATCAAACCATTCAGAAACAATTTTATATTCTTAGATAACTTAAGTTTAATGCCTTATAGTTTAACCATCAATTAATAATGCATTAATCTAAATAATTATCATCTCGTAAAAATTAAATTAGCATTTCCCTTTAATGAATTTAATATATTTAATTCAATAAAGTAATTTTATTATTCTAATGTTATTTAATTAATTTTAGGTTTCCAACATAAATGAATTTAATGTTTTATGTTTCGATCATTAATCTTGGAATTAATTAAATATTTATTTTTTTATTACTTTTTCTTCTGATAACAACAACATTTTATATTTCTTAAAGTATTTAATTTTATATATATATAATTTATAGAATATATAAAATAATAAAATTTAAATAATAAATTATATCTGTATGAGATAATTATATGATCCAAGTGCGCCAGTAATTGTAACGTAAGGTTAAAGTGAGAAATATAGTAACAGTGTATATTAATATATACTAATTTTAACACCAAAAAAAATACAAAATTGTTGGTACTATTCTGATAAGTTAGTAATCAATAATAATAATAAATAATTCATTTTAAGGTCACAGCCAAGCCAGACACCAAATTGGTGTATGAGACCCCCTTGTTTGTGGGACAAGGGACCCACCTTAGATAACTTAAGTTTAATGCCTTATAGTTTAACCATCAATTAATAATGCATTAATGTAAATAATTATCATCTCGTAAAAATTAAATTAGCATTTCCCTTTAATGAATTTAATATATTTAATTCAATAAAGTAATTTTTATATTCTAATGTTATTTAATTAAATTTTAGGTTTCAATCATAAATGAATTTAATGTTTTATGTTTCGATCATTAATCTTGGATATTAATTAAATATTTATTTTTTATTACTTTTTCTTCTGATAAACCAACATTATATTTTAAAGTTTTTTAATTTAATATATATATACATATATATTATTTATATATATATAAAAAATATAAATTTTAATAATAAATTATATTGTGTGAAGATCATTATATGATTAAATCCAAGTGGCCAGAATTGTACGTAAAGTCAAATGAGAATATTAGGTAACAGTGTAATTTAATAGTATACTAATGTAAGACAAAAAAAATAAAAAAATTGCTGCACATATTCTTGTATAGTTTAGTACAAACGATACTGTTACATTTGGGGACATCATTTCGAATTGTACTCGTCTAAATATAGAAATGTACATGACATGTAAGTATATAATAATGTCATACTTATTTTTTAAATATAAGAATTACGTTACATATAAATATAGTGATGGATGAATATGAGGATTAACGTCTTTCCATTAATTATTTGGTCAGCGAACATATTGCAGTTTCATATGAATCAACCGGCAATGAATTTACATTTGAATTTACATTTACGAAACACTAGGTTCCGCAGCATCCTTCAATAGTCCAATATGATTCCGGATTAAGAGGCCAGTACAGAGGATCCTGTCGATCGTTGTTGTTCTCCAGCTCATCCTTTAACGTCTTCAAGGTCAGAAAATTTTCAATTGTGGAATCGAAGCTGGTTTCATCCTGGTAGTCTGGACATCTAGGAGCAAGTTTGTCATGACTGTAACTACAAGATTTACAATGCAATACTGACCCAGCTGACGAAGAAAGCAGATGGTCACCAATTTTATTGGCTTCACTCAAAAAATCATGAAAACTTAATCCATTTGAGTTGAAGTTTCCAGGCTCCGTCTCAGTCTCATCCAAGCCTTGTGTCAAAACAGAAGAATGCGATGAGATTCTATCACACTCTTGATTTTGAAACATGAGCTTCTCACTGGTCATTTAGTAGTCATTTAGGCGTACAGAAGCAGTAGCACTGGACGATATACTGTTTGAGCCAATACTCTCCTTTGAAGGAGTGAAACATTTGTCTTCTGAATCTATATCAGTCGGACTTTTCTCCCAATTCCCAGCCACATTTCCACATGACATAGCTCTAGTGGCATCCGAAGGATGAAGAACAAGTACCGCCTCTTGAATGGGGTTGTACCTGGATCCATCAATGGGGGAGAGAATTTCTGGTTTCTCCTTGGTACCAACGGAGGAGGCGATAATCTTTCTTTCAGGTGACAGTTTCTCAGGCTGCAAATTCAACTACGCCAATGCCCTGTCATAATGCCGACCTTTGAAAAGATCCAAGCCTGGCTGATCATCATCCACAAGAGAGTCAACTGGTAAAATTGTGTCGCAAGAATTAAATTCTTGCTTAGGCTTCAACCCATTAGGGGTTTTGGACAAAACCCTTCCAGCAGCATCTCTTGCTTTTGTCACACAAATGGTGTTGCTAGAAGCCTTTGAATTAGGGTTTATCGAATTCTCTTTTAATGGACGTTCCCCTGATCTTCCACAAGACGTTAAAGATTTTGGACCTACCGGCATTTTAACTCTGTTCTTTGTGGATAAACTTTCAGATTTCGAACCCACCTACATTTTAACACTGCTTCCTGTGGACGCACTTTCAAATTTCGGACCTACAGGTATTTTAACACTGCTCCGTGTGCGTGAACTTTCAGATTTAACACTTCGCAGTGTGAATGAACTTTCAGATTTAACACTGCGTTGTGCGTATGAACATTCAGATTTAACACTGCTTTGTGTGGATGAACTTTCAGATTTCGAACCCACCGTCATTTTAGCACAGCTATTTGCGAATGAAAATGAAGATGGTAATCTAGGTTTCGGTAGTCTCAACTTTGTCTCTTGAGCAACCGCCATGTTGTTATCCTATGAAGTAATCCTTTGGTTTTAGATGGGAACAGCCTTGTGCTTTTAGCCTCAACGAAAACTAATAAATCAGATAATCGATCAAACTCAAGTTATTTAAAAGGCCGCTTTTCTGTCTCTCCTCTCCGTTTGTGATCCCAAGGCTTCACCACAACTGTTGGAGACCTTTCCGCTCCTCCGTTTGTGATTTCACGGCTGCGCAATTATGTAGATATAGCAAACTTATGAAATTGATGCATCTTTAAAATCAAGCTACGTAAACTTATGCAATTAATACATCTTTAAAATCAAGCTACGTTAGTCGGCTAGCTTCTTTTCCCTGTCATGTCCTACCTTTTCTCACCTCCTTCCTTTTCTCATCTGTGTGTTTAATTAAAATATTGATATATGATTAGATTGCATTATTATATGAGTAATTGTATTCCTGCCATTTTATGGCACCTCACAACCTTGTGGCATTCTTCATATATAGCATGAGGGGTTATTAACAAGTTAGTTCAAGGCTTCTTTTTGACAACGTAGTATAATGGGCGTATGCAATTCCTATGATGCTCATATGATTTGATGTATATCTTAATAAAATAAAATATTTAAATGTTAAATTGATACAAAATATTTCAAGATAATATTAGTAATGTTTTTTATAATATTGGTTATAAATAAAATATTTTCATGTATATCTCAAATAATATAATTTTGTGTTAATTTTATTTAATCTTATTGTAAGTATTTTTTATTTCTCTATAACAACAATATGTGTTTTTAGAAGTTTTATAGATTCAAGGTTCAAATCCCCTTTGTTATTACACTATCCTTATAGCTATAACATTATTTTTGGAAATTTTATGTACTACACATGTCATGACCATGCCAACATTAAGTGGTTACAATTAATGATGTTTTAGTAAATGTTGTGTAGGCTTTGGCAATTTTATAGAACATTCAGTGATTATAATTAATAATATTATAATAAAGGTTATGTCATGGATAGTAAGTAATAATTAATGTTGTAGTCTATTTGTCCTATGTTTTTGAAGGTTTTCTAGTGTATTTTCTGGTTTAAATTGTTTAGGATTTGGTAGGAATTTCTTGAAATCTCAAGTTTAAGTTGTAAATTTTCCACAATACAACTTTCCCAATGGTTTTTTAGGGTGTTGAATCCATATATGTAGTCAAAAGCCCATTTTAAACAACCAAAGTTAAAATTTGAAAAAAGAAAATCATCAGATTCTAGTTAAAATTACCAAATATAGCATGTTTAGAAAATATATGTAAGCCTCGCAATACTTACACGTGTACCCTCCATAAGACCAATTCACATACTTCTACCGATTTTTTAGCACTTAAAAGTATGTGTAGCAACAAGACTCCTTTTATCAAGGTTGAGCAACAAAATTCCCCTCCTCCTCTTATAGTTATTTCTCTCAACAATCCTATTGAAGGTGACCACTGTCTCATCCTCATGTCTACTAATGAACCTCTGTTGCACCTCTTTTTACCCATAATTTTTAGATCAAGCATGAATTGGGTACTCTTTTCCTCGACATTGGGAGTTGAAAGAATGTTTTGCCCTGGACTTGGTTCAACACTTTAACCTTCCCACCACTCCACACCTAGCCGTGTATTAGCTTGGTCGGTTAAAAAGAAAATTCTTCGTCTTGTTGTCTCCCAACGTTGTGTAATGACCTTTACTATTTGTCCTTTTTGAGATACTACAGTGTATGATGTTTCTCCTCTCAATTATGTTAATCTATTACTCGAAATTCCATATCAGTCAGATATGCATGTTGTTTTCATACTAAGTATCACCAATATCACTTATAGCATGAGGATTGCACCAATGTACTTACATCCTCTTCACTTAAACCAACAAAACCTCCTTCTAACAAATCTCCCATTAAGAAAGTTAGTCTGAACCAATGTGTTTTCTTGTGTTTGTTTCAACCTGTTGAACTATATAACCTCACTAATCTAGTACCCCTTGATATGTTTCCCCTTCTTCAATAATTCACAAATATAGTCACACAACCCATGGGGCTACCGCCAAAATCATCTATTGAACACACAATCGATCTTATTCCTGGTGCTTCTTTTCTAAATTCTTCATCCTATCACCTCGCTCCTCTAGAGGCAACAAAGATAGAACACAAACTTGCACAATTGTTGGCATGAGAACATATTAAGCCTTCTCCCTCCCCAAGTGCACCTCTTGCTTTCATTATTCCAAAAAGGCATGATTATGAATGGAATATACTTATAGATTATACTACCTTTTGTAAAGCTACCATTAAAAACCATTATCCCTTGCCTAAGATTGAGGATTTGTTGGACCACTTACAAGGGGCTTACTTCTTCACAATTATAGATTTGACATTAAGCTACCATCATGTTCACATGCATACGACAAACACATGGAAGACTAATTTCAAGGAAATGTTTGTGATATTTTGATGGCTAGTCATGCCATTTGCATTGACAAATGCATCAACCACATTTATGAGATTAATCAATGATGTGTTCAAGTCACACCTAGGAAATTTCTTGGCAATTTATCTTGATGATATTTTGGTATTTATTAAATATTGGGTAGAAAATCTATAATATGTTTGTAGCACACATGAGCTACTATAGGCGCATAAAATTTAGGTAAAAGAGAAAAAATGTATTTTAGCAAACCATTAGTTCAATATTGGGGATTTATACTTCATTGAAAAGGAGTTTGACTAAATTCCTCTTGCATATAGGCTTTGGAACAATAGCTAGTGGTTTTTAATGTTCATGACCTTGAGAGTTTCATGGGAGGTATTGATTTCTATCTAAAAATTCTCTCATTTTTCTCATTTAGCCTACCCTTTACACGAGTTGTCTAATAAAGTAAACTTTCTTTGGGATATTGAGGTTGAGTTCCTTTTTTCTAAGCTCATAAATGCCTTATTCTCTTCTCTTGTTCTTGATTTGCTAAATGTGCATCAACCATATGAAATAAAAATTGATGTCTCTTAGTTTCCATTGGGTTTATTCTTAAATAGGAAGTTCACCTTGTTGTAGACCATTTTGAGACTCTTGTAGACACGAAGATTCTGTATAACACTTATGACAATGAATTATATAGCTTAATGCAAGCATTGAGGCAACCATACTCCTACAGATCATCATCCACTTATCTTCATCAACTTGCAAAGAAATATTCAAGAGAAAAACCATCTGATGTGGGTTTCTTACATTTAGAAGTTCCAACTTGTGGTTAAATATAAGAAGTGTACACCTAATAAAATGGTTGATTTAATAAGCTGATTACCTACGTAGGACCTACACTTTCTAGAGGTTCATTGTGCCACTTTTGATGCTTGGAAATACATGTTTGCAACATATCCAATATTTGGTGACATATGGAAAGCTTTGAAACAACATACAATTATCATCTAAACACTCTTTCTTGATTATACAATTTGTGATGGCTAGTTATATAAAACTAATTATTTATGTCTGCCACAATCCAATGATTGTTTCCTTCTCATTCTTAAAGAATATGCCTTTTCATGGTTGGGGGGGAGTGGGGTGGAGCATTTGGCACAAGCAATAACATTTTCGATCTGCAATGCACTTCCACTAACCAACCTCACCCAAGCAGTAAAAAAGTTCATTCGATCATGTTCATTCTCTTCACAAAGAAAGCCATAAAATTGTAAGGATAGTCTATAACAACCTTTAATTGTGCCCTCACACCCTTGGGAATCGATTTCCATGGAATTTTTGAGTGGTCTTCCTAGTACTATCTGCAAAAATGATGTTATTTGGATAGTGGTTTGTCATTTTTTTAAAATGGTAACCTTTATTTTGTGTCATAAGAAAATCTTTGCTACTTAGGTCTTGGATCCATTCTTCAATCATATTTAGCCACAATTTGGATTTGCACGAAGCATAATTTCTTATTAATATTCTAGTTTTCTCAACATATTTGGCATACTCTTTGGTCTATGCTAGGCTTCTAGCTTCGTTTCTCCATCGCCATTCATGTGAAAATAAATGGCCGAACCAAGGTTGTCAATCATACTATGGTTCACTTCCTTTACAACTATTTTTCCTACAAAAAATAATGGGTTTCCTATTTTCACAGTAGTCAACAAAATTAAAATAAAGCCACACACTCCTCTACTATGTTCTCTTATTTTGAAGTTTGTTTTTGGTTTCAACCAAGTGCACCTTATGATATTCCATTGACTATCATCCCTTGTGGTTATGCACGTCATCAACAAGAAAAGGAACATCACAATGTTTTATAAACTCCATATCTTAGCACCATACTTAGGTAACAAATACTTGGCATGATTCCCAAGATCATGTAAAACAAAGGCACAGTAAACATCTCACATCCGTGTCATTTCAACCAAGAGATCATGTATGGCTTTTTTTGGACAAGAAATGCTTCAAGTCCAAACACCATAAGTTGCATCCTTTATGATATGGTCCCTAAACCATTCTATAACACATTGGAGAAAATTCATATTTCTTGGACTTGACTTCCCAACTAGGTACCCATAATGTTCATAATGTTAGCAATGTGAAGCCCTTTGAACCATCTCTCCTTGAGGAATCAATCATCGTTGAACATCTCATGGATAATATTCCTGATTTTCAACCTCCCTTACTAAAGGGTACATTTCTTGATTCCAAGATGAGTACATATCACCAATAGGCATGCATATCATACCTTGTATCTTAGAAGGGACACAAGCTAACATAGGAAAAATGGATGACTACATAAACATTGTAGCACAATTTGCTTCATTTGGTAGCGGAAGTAGGAACACTTCTAACTCTAAAGAAACATGAATCGGGAAACAAAGGATGGGTACCCCTTCTCAAGAACTCATATAAAGAAACACCTAATAAATATATTTATGTTTTTAAAATATGTATTTTCCTTTCTCATGCAAACTAGTTGGGCACTTAAAAAAGAAGGAGATATACAAATAATGTTGTGTTTCCATGCACAACCATATATAATCATTTTAATAGGAAGAAACCTTGGTTATAGACGGTGATGCTTCCCTCATGTTAAAATGGTGGTATGATTTTAAATATCTTGTTGTTTATCTCTTTGTTGTTTCAATGTGCCATGTATAAATAATAATTTTTAGATACACATGTAAATCAATATTATGTTTTAAGGAACCACCATGTATATATAACTATAGTGTTATATAAAATGGTAAATAAAACATATATATATTATTATTATATCCATTATATGGTTTTTGGGGCTGAAAAGTGATGAGTAAGATAACATAATAGGTGAAGAAAAGATAAATCTAATGAATAATATTATAATATTTGATGAGTCCTTTCAATAGGTATACTTTGAAGGTCATCATGCCATCCTCCAACCTTAAAACTATCCTTCTCTCACATTAATTCAAATTTATTGTTATAATATTCTTAGTAAGACGTGTAAAAGGCGTTTTTCATAGTATGTGGCCTAATGTGGCTTAATTAAACATCTTTTAGGAAATTATCATGCAGGGGCTTAATGGAGACTACCAGGTGAGAATCTAGGGGATTTGTCCACCTCCTTAACTCTTTAACTCATGTTGGGATCACAGAATCCTCTGTCACCAATTTGAACTAATTGGTAGTCGAGTGACTCCTAGTCCAAGAGAATCTCAAGAGGAACAAGATCCACCGTTTCCGAGATTGAGGAGGGAATCATTCCTACATTTAAGGGAGATGCTATCAAATTCCCTTTTGTATAAATAAACAAGAAAAAACACTAATTAGGATTTGAATTCTATGTTCAGCTAGGTGTAGCTATTGAGCTTGAAGATTGATATTGTCACTTTGAAATTTTATGTGATGTAAGAGACTTGTACATTTTGATAATGAGAAGTTGTATTTTAAGTTGCATTTGAGTTAGTTTTATAGGGTTGAGATGCTTGGGTTTGGCCCCAACCAAGAGGCTTTGGTCCCTCTTCTTATACTTATGATTTATTCTTAATTCCAGGTGGTCCATAGTTTCTTTCATTTAAGTAGAGATTAAGCTATAAAAATGTGTGCTTGCAAGCCTCTACATCACCTCTCTTGTGGGAGAATGAGTGGAAGGATTCACAACCTCATTCCAAAAATATTATGTTTATCATTTCATGGAAATATATCAATGTCAACTGTTATTTCTTAAATTTCATTTCTATAACTTAGAAGATAATTTAATGGTTAGATTAGTGTTATGGCATAAAATAGATATTATTTAAATTCAACTCATATTTTCCATAATAGGTTATCTTATTTTGTTACTGATCAATGGATGTATGCATGTGATTGATTAAAGGTTTGTGTTGATCTACAGCGAAGGGAAACTTTACGATCTCCACCTTGGACTCCTTCATATTCTCTTTCCACCCTCCATTTTGTCCCAAAGCTTTACTTTCATAAGTCATTTTTCCTAGTAAGCTTAGGTTAGCATGAGCATTCATCTTTTTGCAAGACAAATCTATAACAGGTCTTGAGCTTGGCTAGGGGGATCAACCCAACCTCCCTTCATTTTCTTCAACCTCCATCCACCTATCCATACCATAAACACATCATTTTCACCCTCAAACTCGACTTGAAACCCCTCCCGTAGCTTTACAAGCACTCTAGTAGCAATACAGGACCTCTTGTAGAAGCCACCTGTAGCAAGCATGTAGAACCACTTCCCTTCATCATTTTTTATGCCCACTACAATTTGAGCTCATTCAAGATGAATAATGACCCCTAGCTATGATTTGATGATCAGGGGAAGCTCCTTGGCCACTCCAACCATTCCTTTTCTTCACTGCAAAATAAAGTAGCATTAGTTCTTTTATGACAAGTATGATGCAAGTATATTTCGTAGTTTGATGAATTTTGCAAGATAAAATAGCTTTCTTTTTTTCAAGTAGACAATCCCTTGCCCTTTCCTAAATTAATTAATTAGCATCTACAATTTGAGTAAATCGAATTTCACTTTCATATCTAGAATTATTTTTCAATTGTGCCTTTAGTAGCAAGTGTTCATTCCAGTTCAGTAGGAGGAATGGTCTCTGAGCACTTTGATCTAATGTCATGACTGAGGGTGGCACAAGTAGAATCTAATCTACTATTCATATAGCACTATCACCACTAAGTTTATACGAACCCTGGGTTGATAATTTGAGTTGAGTAGCCCTTGGGAGTTACAACATTCTTGTTGCAATACGAGGGCTAATCAATGTTCATGAATTTTGAGGAAGGTTTCTTTTATTATTTGTTTCATAAAAATATTTGCTTTAATATTTGACTTGTGTCTAAGAGGGCATGTAGGCATAGGCTTATATTTTGCTATCATCTTCTTATTAATGATATTTTTGTGTTGCTTTAAAAAAAGAAGAAAAAACCCTTGTGGAAACTCAATTGGTGATTGAAGTAATGTGAGTCCAAAGAAATATAAAATGTACAAGGTTCAAATCCCTCCTGTTGTGACCTGTCTTAGACCCCCAAAGCTTTATAGATAGCTACATCTTGGGTGGGTTGTTGGATTCTTCAAGGATAAAATAAATAAGTAAATAATTAATATAATTTCCCCAAGAGGTAGGGACAATAACTATAATATGTCAATATTCATTAACTAAAAAAGTCTTGCTTAAAAATGTTATATATAATTTAATGTGAAAGAAATGTGTATTTTCTTTTGTTTAACATGAAATTGACATGTGCTATTAGAAAAATATTAATTAAGCAAATATATCTTAACCTTCAATCTATCATATACTCGAAAGAATTATATCCCTTATAATATACTCATTTTCTCAAAGTGCAATGCTTTTCGACATTTTACATGAACCCACCCCCACACATTGATTTGACTTCTAAGTCTACAAAGGCATACATACTCTACCCCCGAGTCTGATTTTGAACCTGCGACCTCTTAGGAGGAAACACATTCTATTAAAGGAGGAAAACCAAAACATAAAAATTTTAACATCATCATTCAATAATCAAAATGTATAAGACATTCATTATGGATTTTTCAAATTTTATAACTTTTAAGTTTTATATATAAATAATTTCCAAAATATTTAAATTAAGATATTATTTAACTTAGTTTATTGGGTAAAAAACCATTTCAATATTTAATGTTTAAGTTACTTATGAAATTTTATGAGTGAGACATGTCATGACTATTGAGAACATTAACTGATTACAATTAATGATATTATTAGAAAGGTCATGTCATGGATATTATGTAATATTTAATGGTGTAGTCTACGTGTGTTACGTTTTAGAAGGTTTCCTAGTGTTTTTTCTTGTTTAAATTGTTTAGAATTTGGTAGCGATTTCTTGGAATCACAAGTTTTAGTTGTAAACTTTCCACAATCCAAGTGCCAAAATGGTTTTTCAGGGTGTTGAATACATATATGCAGTCAAAATCCCACTTTAAACAATAATAATTAAAATTTGGCAAGAAAACATCATCAAGTTCCAGCCAAAATTCCAAAATGTAGCCTGTTTAGACAACCAAGATAAATTTAAAAGGGAGGTTAAAAAAGTAAAGGAATCCATAAAGGAGTGCAAATGAACAATCATTAGAAATAAGAAAGATATTATTAGGAATATGCACTAAAAGAAGAGTAATAAATAAGAATTTGCAACACTTTGGATCATCTTTTGAAACTCTTGAGGCTTTCCATGATGTAAGGACCCTATGTTAAGATGCATCTTGAGTGAAATTGATATTTTTTTTTATTGAAACTTGGGAGCATGAGGAGTCTAAGGTCCATCACATAGATGAATTCATTTTGTGGTCATCTTGCATCCAAAATTCCTCTCACATAGGAATTGAATGGCTAACCTATTATATAAAAAAGAGTGGCTCTCCTTACACTCAGTTCCATGAGTTAGACCCCCCAATCAATACATTTGAATCAAAATCTCTAATAATAATTCTAAGAGGATTTCTATCACATTTTTTTATTTTTCACCTATTAACTTTGTCTTTCATAAGAAAAATAAGCTAGATATGAATTTTTAGTATAATACATTAAGCAAGGTTCCATAGTGTAAGAAATGAAGGTAACCTCCTCTTATTGGGATACTTTAATGCAAGAACCACATATAGCCAAGTTATTGTTCTAATCACTGATTCAAAAACTAATCCTCTTTGGCTAGATGAGCATCTTGATTTAGCTAGGAGAATTAAAAGAGAATTTGATGACCTACACAAGAATTTATATGGTATCAATTTATTTAAACCCTTTAGTTCAAAAAACCTTATAATTTGTAATGGTGTAATCAAGTGGTAAAACTCCCAGCATATGACTTGTATGCGTGGACTTAGAAGTGGTATGTTATATTATGAGATATACGATATCCCTGTTTCCAACCAAATTTTAAATTATGACCTCTAAAGTGACCATGAGCCTAAATTTAATCATAGGCCTTTAAACTTAATTCTGAAATTTTCTATGCAAAAGAATCACATTCATGAGAATTGTGAGAGTCAAAACTACTTTCTTTTTCAAAAGAGTAAAATAGGCCTCTTATTAAAGGATTTAAATAGGGATTTACTCTTCCTAACTTATTAGGATAACATTGAAAACCTAGATCATAATTTTATTACAACTATCTCTCCTACCATTAGCAAGTTCTCTGCCAGGCTGTCATATAAAAGGAATAATAGAACTACCAACCCTTGTTATGATAATGATTGTAAATTTCTATAAAAAGTCACCAGGGATGTTCCTAATGAAACCTTAAAACTTGATAAGATAAACATGTGTGAATCTCTTTTTAAAATAAGGAAAATATGTGACATAAGTATAAATCTAGAGTAATTATTGCACCTATTTAACTATGATCCTAGAAATTTTTCGAAGGAAATTAAGATTCATAAGGCTAAACAAAATCCTTTGATTCCCTTGAACACTAGAATATTTACCTTAAAAAACTCTATCAATTCTCTAACACCATGGACAACATTTTGAATTCCCCTATAGAGGATGTGATACCCCAAATGAAAATAGTTTAGTATGATCTATTTAAATAAGATGTAAATTATGCAAATATTAAAATTGAAGAAATAGATAAAATCATTTTTGGTAACCTCCTACCCAAACCACGTGTGGAAAAATAAAAATAAAAATTAGTGGTGATGTATTTTGAGGAATTTATCTTGCTAAAATTTCGCAAAAATAAATAAAGTCCTAATTCTCTCAATAATTACGTTTAAATAGAATCAAAAAACATTGAACAAGGTGCAGAATTAGGCACCGATATTTTTGGGAAATTAGTTGTGAGGTAGAGGAAAGGAATTTACTTCTGCTAAATATAAATAAGAGATAATTTCTTCTGAGGGGGCACTTAGAGATGGTGTTAATAAGGAGTATTAAGAAATATAGAATTGAAACTAACAAAGGAAAAGTGGTAATCTATAATGTGAAGAAACCAAAGTAAATTTCTTTATAACATAGAAATGGGCTTGGGGGAACTAGTACTTCGAGCTATTATTTTTATTAAAATTTGTGGTTGGGAGGAAGGTAGAAGGAAGAAACCCATTTTTCATATGATATTATAGTAATCAATCCCTAAGGATTACCTCAATTGGTCAAGTTCCCATCATTAAATCACCTTGCTAATGGGAGGTCAGGATGTCAATTCTCCTAATGCCCTTGAGGTTAGGCTTTGCTAATAAATCAGTGGGATGTGATCCCTTTATGTGGATCTACCTAGATATTTCCTCTGGAAAAAAAGGATATTATAGTAATCTTTAGATAAATATACTAAAAATTAGAATACTTATTATAAAATAAGCTAGTGATAGAGATGGCAGAAGATTATTGCAACATGGAGAAAAATAAAAAGATATTATAAGAAGGTTTTATATGTGTGGAGGAAGAAAAATGTATTTCTCCTTCTTTTAAAAGGTATATATATAAATGTACAATGAATTATTTTATGTTAGAAGTAATATAACTATTTGAATTAAAAAATTGTAATAAATATATTCATATAGATGGAACAAAAAAATATTAAATCTACAACAAATGATGATATATGTATATTTGTATGTTCTAGACAATCATGTACCAACATATGTTTTCAAGAATAATTCATTAACAACAACATTAATACAATGTTACAATGAATTTCTTTGAATATTTCAAAGAATACTTCGGAGTTGGAGATTTTATATATAATTAATTTATGTCATACAATGTTGTAATACATTCACACTAATAATTTCTATTGTGAAAAGGTTAATAGAACATATATAGGAAAATGAAAAAGAAATATTATATGGTTTAAAAGAGAATAAAATAGTGAAAATTATATATATATATGTGAAAAAACTAGAAATATGGCCATTATAATTTCTAAAAGTATAAGCAACATGTCGGTTTTATCTACCTATGTCATCATTTAAATTTAATATAAACGCTCTTAAGTATACTTAATGTCTACATATTTACGTGTATTACAAATATTAAAATAAGACTACTCAATAAAATGTGAATGTGATGGAAACAATTCAGTTAAAGATTGATAGCACAACCTATTGTTCCAAGCTTGTTAACATGTAAGCACACTACGTGCTCATTAAATAGAAATCATTTTATGCAGATATATATTAACTCTTTACATGTTGCTTGTTTGTAATATGTACCAAGACTTTATTGATATATTCGACTATGAACAAAAAATTAAAGAGCAAATTATCATAGAACCAAGAGAAAAATATATGTATTATACAACAATGACAATATAAATAAAAATATAATATGTCGAATTGGATATTTGTGCCTAAGATAAGAAATAATTAAAAAACAAATCCACACAAAATTAAAATAATGTATTATGTCATAGTTAAAAGTTAGTTTTATTAAATACTAGTTTAAGTTAAAAACTAATAATAATTATATGTTTGTTGGTATTCGAATATGAGTTATAGATTCAATCCCTTTCACATTTAATTTTAATCTAGGTTTATTAATTGTTTTAAGGTTATCGTGTAAAGTTTATGCAGGCGATAGGTTCTCGACCTAGTATTGAGCATTCACAATATATAAGGCCCAATAGTACTATGAATCGAGTAATAGCAACAAATAACAGTAACAACAACTTAGAATCTCAGCAAAATTATAAGACAATAAAGAAAGTGTAGTAATTAAAAAACATTAATAACATAGCCAAAATGCATACTTATTCACACTGTTAATCGAACAAGACTTGATAAGGAGAGTGGGTCCAACTCTCCGATTAGGGATGTGGTGAAGAGTGAGAGATCATACGGGATTACAAAATACTGCAAATAGCATCAATCAAAAAGAAATTGCAATCAAAGTTCTTCTTTTACGCGTCCCAAGGAAAATTCCCTCTTTACGCTTTGTTAAGCCCTACTTATACAATTTATCGTTGCATGAATAGTAATTAACAAACTCAGTAATTGTGGCAATCATCCCTGCCCACAAATATACAATGATTGTTCACGTAGAAATAGAATGTAAAGATAACAGTCAAATTTGATTATCATCTTTTTGGTAGTTGAACAACTTTAACAGTCCCATCCTTTAATAGCACTACTAGCTCATTAATACCATCACGCTGACTCATATATCGTTAAGAATCATTCATCATGATTTTGCAAGATAATTTAGTCATCAAGCCATCTAACCAACATTCCCCTAGGACTACACTTCATTAATCAAGATTTCAAGAATACATGCCAATTTAATATACCTTAGTGTTTACGAGAAAACTAGTGTCTTTTCGATCTGCTAGTCCCATTAAGATTGGTAGCTATCTTAGAAACAAACAATCAAATCAATTTGCGATTTCCTTTATGTATGATAGATAACAGAGAAGAAAAGGGGACCATACTGGATCTTCTGCTTGACTCCTTGCTTGATTTCTCTCTCCCTTGATAGAGATTGCAACTCCTCTCCCACTTGTCTTGCTTAGAGGACACCTGGAGAGACAAAGTAACAAAACACCATCAGAGCATCTCGATCTATAATATCATAAACAATGCAGAATCATAAGTACATTGAACATACAATTGCATTCACAAATAACAAGATTCACAAATACACGATTGTATGGAGGAAAACTCAAAGAATTTTATTAATAATATAAGAGAGGATTACAACCCAGCAATCTGATCCAACATCATCCTCCCACCATCAAAGCCCTCTTCACCTCATGAAAACCAAGATCGCCCAACAATACAATGTTCCTTCTTAAAGATAAACCAACAACACTTCCTTACAAATTACAAAATTCCATCCTCTAGTTCTCTCAGATGAGGGATCCATTTATAGATGTCTTGCATGGGTGTGAGTCAGATCTGGGTTTTTTTAGTGTAATTCCACCGATAGTTCTTGGTTCCACTTGGAGATTTCATTGATCTCTTACTCATTCCTGGGCGAATTCAGAGAGGCAAGTGTCATAGGAGAAGTTTCTAGAAGATTCCATGAACATCCACTTAGCAAATTGTCTCAACCATTTGTCCATTCTCACTCATCACACCCTACAAAAGGCCTCTTCAGTATGCATTGCACCTGGATAGTGTAGGAGCTACTATGCATCACACCTTGACAATGGAAAATTTAGTATGGTCCAGTTTTGGCCATTTCTGAGTAGTTTTTTAGGTGGATCTTTGGGGAAATGATGTAATCAATTAACCATGATCCTTTAGGGTATGAAACAACACTTTGAGAGGTCAAAGAGCCCTTGGGTTTGAAGTGCCCAAATATTTCTATAATAGTTGCCCCTAAAGCATGAGGCCATAAATCTTTTGATGTCGGGTGAAATGCTTTATCATGAGGATCTGAGGAATTCGAAATGGAAGGTGACCTGTATAAGATACAATACAATACATCATCATCATATTATTTTCATGATCTAGTGAAGGCAGCCATTCCCATGCTCAACTTTATAAATTCATTTTCGTGAACATAGAACAAATAATCATTTGCAGTTGCAGACTGGTGATTCTTCATATGAAGGGTCATCATCCCTAGCTTGGATGAACATCTATGCAGCTTCTATGTACATTTGATGTCTTTATATTACTAAATGTATCGCAGCCTAGATGGATGAAACTAGATCTAGTGTCTTCAAACTCGTTCAATCTTCACCCAATGTACAAGTTGATCCATGTCAAAAGATGTCCTGAAGTCGAACATGGAAAGACATCGTGTGATTACTAGCCAATGATGTGAGTTGTTAACAGGCATGAGAGAAATCATTGATAACGTTAATGACCCTCAAGGTACTATAGTACAATTCACATGGTGTGAATATATAATCCGATGTCCAACACCACGTAAAATATTTCGGTCAAAGGCCATTGATGTAAACCTATAACTGGAAGTGAGAAGCTTGCCATTGAGGCATGCAAGATTCAAAGTACTGAAAGGGTTGTTTCTATGTCAACTTCTTGGATAATGAGCTGATGTCGACAAGAAGTGACCCATCATAGGAGGGCCTTGATGTATCCCACATCCACGACACGAAATGAAGCAAATGATTTTCTAGAGGTGAAATGATCTGATGATACAAGTTTCAGGAATGGCGGTCATGAAAAATGGAGGGTCAAGGTATTGTAGTAGATGAGGCGTTAACTGGATGGTGAATTCTCTGAGTGAATTCTCTTGAACATATCGGCAACACTGAGAGGGATTGGTAGCGTTAACCCAAAGATATGGATGGTACGGTGGACCAATGGTGATATGACTGGCAAATGGAATAACCCAACCCAACTCAACCATGGTGATGGAGTGAAAATGTCATGTTCAAGAGTGACCAGCTACCAATAAAATTCTTCAAGTTTTCTTCCATTTTCTCCCTTTCATTGCTAACTAGTACCTCTTTATTTTTTTCAAGCTTGAGGAGGATAGCATATGCTTGTTCTATAATTTTCCCTTCGAGCAATCCTGTCGCTATGTTTTGGCGAGCCTACCCACAGTGGAACTCGTTCTTGTCTTGGTAGGACAAGTTTATCGCTATTGTTTTAACGAGATTAACGACAAGGATAACTGAGTCCTTTTCATGTTTAGAGCGTTTGAAAAGGGACTAAAATAAAACTCCAGTGGTCCTTTTTCATAGCATAATCCCTTAAGTCTGAAAAGGTATAAAATGATACGTAAGGGATGATTTTTCGATCGCTTTAGCGAGCCGAAAAAACAAGCATTCGATCTTTTTGTGGGATAAACCCTCAGGTCCAAAAATATTAAAATACAGGAGGGATGGCACTTCCACTTGCTTTAGAGAGATATAAAGGCGAATATCTCGACAATATTTCCATATTTAGAGAGTCGAAAAAGAGTTTAAAAGACTCATTTTTTGAGGAACGAGTGGTGTTTTTTGGTAGCAACTGCTTCCAAGTAAGTTTGGAACTTCTCAAAGCATGGCGGTGTGAAGAGGGTGGGTAACAGAACCAATCATCGTAGCTATTCCTCAAAAGTGTAAACAATCAAGTGGAAGTGTATGATCAGCCGAAAGAATGGAGGTGATGGTAGATCACAACCAAGGCTCAAAAGGATGATAACATGGCAATCACAGAGGTTGTTTACAGAAGACATGTTTATTTTTTAATGAGCTTGAACCTTGCATTAACATATGCTCAGTAGTGGGTTTATTTTTTAACGAGCTTGAACCTTGTCGAAACATTGCTCATTAGCGGGTTTATTTTTTAACGAGCTTGAACCTTGCGGAAACATTGCTCGTTAGCGGGTTTATTTTTTAATGAGCTTGAAACTTGCGAAACATTGCTCATACCAGTTGTCAAAGATGTCCCTCATTGGTAGGTTCATTTTTTAGTAAGCTTGAATTCTACCAAAGAAATATGCTCGTTGCCCTTTTATGTAGGCTAGAAATGGCCAACCTGCAAAGCTAGAAAAACTAAAAAGTTAACGAATTACTGAGGTTAGGTAGGTTGGTTTTGTCTTAGACAAAAGCTTTCCTTTGGTCCATCTGGTGTGCAGACATTTCAGGACCAACTGCCTGACCTAAGAAGTTGAAACTAAAAAAACTAAAAAGGTAAGAAAAGAAATTAGTCATTTTTTCACTTGCGTAAAAAGGTTTGCATGCCCACAGGCATCGAGAAAGGGAGAGTCTCCAGGTTACCATATGGAAGTCCTTGCAGTTAGGCAGGATTGTTTCGTCTGCAGTGTAGACAAAACACTTCCTTAGCTTCATTTGCAATTTAAACAAAGGTGAATGGTGTGGGTTGGCACTTCCAATCACATAACCTACAAGGAAATGGTGTTTCAGACCAATCACATTACTTAAAAGGAAATGGTGTTTCGGACCAATCACATAACCTACAAGGAAATCTATATTTTCAGCTGAGTTCGTTCGCCGAAGCAGACCACAGTGCATGCCCCCTAAGCTTTGTTACATTTACCAAACTACTTAATGCAATCAGGTGGATGAAATTAAGGTTGACGAGTCACTCTTGATTCAAAGAGACCATTTAGGGATGATGTTTGACTTATCGTTGTGTATGAACCAAGAAATGAAAGATGGTCGATAAGCTGTACCATTTTTCCTTCATTCAGGAAACACATCACTCGAAAGAGTATGGAAACAATAGCTTCCATGCTATATATATAGTCATGTCCAAGAAGTAAATTGTAATCTAATGGTCCTTGGACTACCATCACGTTCAAGTGAATGGTTTTCCTTTTCAAAGTTATCGGCAACTTCAGAAAGATCCCTAATGGTCGACTAGTCCCTTTATCAAAGCTTGATAAATTTTGAGTAACAGGCATAAGTGATGGTGAGCCAAGCGCTTTCCAAGAAGTCGAGGAAAGGATACCCACTGAAGCCCATTCATCTATGATAGTGCTAGACACGATCATTTTATAAACTTGTACTATGATCCGGAATGGTACATTAGATGGAAGGTGGGGTCTTGCTAGTTGATTCCAATCGAAGGAAACAACTAGACTGCCTAGAGGGGGTACCAGATAAATGGTTGAATGAACCCCTGAACTGGAGGCATTTCCTCCTGTTCTAAAGGAACAGATGGATTGCCCCCAAGTTCATCAAACTCTGTATTCACAAAAAGAATTTGAACAATGTCGTTCTCATTGTCTTTGGAAATTTTATCGTCTGAAGGTGGACCTTCTAAAGGAAAGATTGGGTCAACTTCCATTTCAACATGTTGACTTTGGTCTGGTATGGACTCAGAAGACACTTTCAACAATAGGTGTTTTGACCAACAATTGAGTTATGTTAGTTGGATTTTCAACTAGCGATGGACATGGTAAGAGTTTCTTGTATCCAGGTGGAAGTCACTACAGTGAAGCAGGACAATTATGCAAGATTCTCTTGGCCTCATCTAGAAAAGGACAATAGGGAAGGTGATGGTCTCCTTAACCTAATAAACATGGAGTTTTGACCTTTCTTTCCTGTCTAGGACTTTCATTTTCACTAGTTTATGGTGTGCTGTCAACATGATCGCTGAAGGTTGTTGACATCAGATGGTGCAAATGGGGAGACCATTCTCTCAAGATCTGTGGAATGCAAGGACAATATTGATGGAAATGGTTTCCTTTGCAAATTATACAAGGATATCTAGGAGATTTAACGTGTGGATTTTCACGAGATGATTCATTGTTGCCCCCTTGCTTAACTGACTTGTTCTTCTTCTTCTCCTTCCCTTTCTTCTTCTTCTCAGCCACTTGGTTACGAGTATCACTATTTTAACCAAGCGAAGAGGAAGAAGGGGACAAAGAAACAAATGAAATAGAAGGTGAAGGGTCATTTTCGGTATCAACTGGTTGTTAATTCGATTGCCGAGGAAGTTAGGTATTTGGAATGACATAGGTCGAGAATAGCCATACTAGCAGGCCAATGGTGATTCTTGGAAGGGACAATGTAGCCATATACGGAGCATCAATATCTCCCCAAGAATAGAAAGGACTAGGACTCCCCCCAAGAGGGATTCCTTGATTGGTGGACTCCATTATCTCAACTTGAGATCAACAAAGGAACAGGGATGCTATTCCGAATTAAATAAATTTTAATGATGCTTTGACACAACTTTGCTTTTTCAATTTTTAAGAGTTGAGAAAAATCTAAAGATGACTCTAGTTTCCTTTCGATTTTTAATCAGACTGAAGTGACAAGTGCTCAGATGGAACTTTTCTTTTAAGGAGTCGAAAAGGAATGAATGTGACTACTCTGGAAATTCAGACAGAGGGATTACCAAATCAATAGAAAAACTGAAATATACACCTTGGTGGTAAATTAAAGGGAAATTACCAAGGACTTATATACGGTAGTCAATCTTCCCAAATGCTATGTTCAGTGCATTGCAATCGATAGGGTGGCAAACACGACTTCCTATGGATAAAGGATATCAGCCTAATGTTGTCTCCCAATATATACTCGACGGTACAGGGAGCACAAGTCCATGCTAGCACTTGTCATATCAAAGAGGAGGAATCACCAAACCTTCGACGAAAATGATAGTTGCTATATTTTACGACGTTGGAACACGTCTCTAGCCTAGACTTCTAGATGTGTTGCGTTAGGTTCCAAAGCATTTTTAAGTTCATTGATATTTATTTTAGAGTTGATCTTGTTTGTAAGTTTGTCTTTCAAGGTTCACCACGTGATGTAGATGTAAGATTCCTAAATATGCAATCTAAAATGATAAACAATCATTGTTTTTCTTTTAGCAATGAAAATCCTAGCTACTAAGGAAAGAAGATTACAATACTTTCAACAAAGAGCAAAGAGCACACACTAAATGCACAATTCCTAAATCATTTTCACACACATTCAAAATGAAAATGCAATGAATGCATTTTTTTTTTCATTTCCTTAATGTGAGAATGCAAAAAAACAAAAAATAAGTATAGACCTGAACTATTTTCTTCAAAGTGACATTTCAACAATTTCTTTTCAAAATGAAAGGAATATTAGAACCACACTTTTCGATTTTGAATAGAAAACTGCTTTCAACACTTCAAATATTAACAATTCAAATCAAATACAATGAAAAAATTGCAATCAACCATCTAGAGGAGGAAGACTTTATGAAACTCCTCTTTTTGACTCAAAAGGACAATTACGACACTTTTTTGCATCAAAATGACAGTTCGATTTAAGCTACTTTCGACAAGGGATCGTAAATAATGCAGAAATACATAAAAGCATTTACTAATCCTAATCAATGGATGCTGAACAATGTAAATGAAGGAGGATTCAACAATGAGATACTGATCATAAGAAGCAAAGCAACCGAATAGAGCTTAAAACAAGGAGAAAAAACCCAAATTTGAAAGAGAGAAATGGTATTACTCAGTCATCGTACCTATGCTTCTCAGAAATAGGGATGAATCTCATGTGCTACACATGGGAGGTGTGATGCATACTGATTTCTAGTTACAGACAGTGCGATCTGCCAAGGAGCGAAATTGAGGTGGGTTTTTGCCCAAATTTGCAGCTAAGTTTAGAGATTTAGGTTGAGCTACTATGAATATTAAAGAAAAAGGTATAGGGGTATGATCTTAGGAGGTTAATGAGCTACCACAAGGGCATTTAGAATGCTTGTAAGTCAAATGTTCAGTTCACAAACCAACATAGAGATTGACTGAAGCAACATTCATCTACTTTCCAATTGCATAGCAAAAACAGTTCAAAGGCTATCTGGCTAACTTCAGGCTCCATCTGTAGTTTATAAAGAAAATAACAATAACAGAAAAAAAAACTATTTGCTCCTGAGCAGAGTCACCATTTTGTTTCTGGGAAAACTAGTGTCTTTTCAATCTGCTAGTCCCACTAAGATTGGTAGCTCTCTTAGAAACAAACAATCAAATCAATTTGCGATTTCTTTTATGTATGATAGATAAGAGAGAAGCAAAGGGGACCAACCTGGATCTTCCTCTTGATGCTTGATTTCTCTCTCCCTTGATAGAGCTTGCAACTCCTCTCCCACTTGTCTCGCTTAGAGAACACCTGTAGAGACAAAGTAACAAAACACCATCAAAGCATCTCGATCTATAATATTATAAAAAATGCAGAATCATAAATACATTGAACATACAATTGCATTCACAAATAGCAAGATTCACAAATACACGATTGTATGGAGGAAAACTCAAATAATTTTATTAATAAGAGAAGAGAGGATTAGAACCTAGCTATTTGATCTAGCATCATCATCCCAGCATCAAAGCCCTCTTCACCTCATGAAAACCAATATCATCCAACAATAAAATGTTGCTTCTCAAAGATAAACCAACAACACTTCCGTACAAATTACAAAATTCCAACCTCTATATCTCTCAGATGAGGGATACATTTATAGATGTCTTGCAAGGGTGTGAGTCAAATATGGGTTTTTGATTAGTTTCATTCCACTAATAGTTCTTGGTTCCACTTGGAGATTTCATTGATTTCTTACTCATCCCTGGGTGAAGTCAGAGAGGCAAGTGTCATAGGAGAAGTTTCTAGAAGATTCCATGAGCATCCTCTTAGCAAACTGTCTCAGCCATTTGTCCATTCTCACTCATCGCACCCTACAGAAGGCCTCTTCAGTATGCATCACCCCTAGCTAATGGAGGAGCTAGTATGCATCGCACCTTGACAGTGGAGCGGTCAGTATGGTCCAGGTTTGGCCAGTTCTAAGTAATTTTTTAGGTGGAACTTCTCGGAAATGTTGTAATCAATTGACCATGATCCTTTAGGGTATGAAACAACACTTTTAGGGGTTAAAGAGCCCTTGGTTTATCACCATATATTATTGGGGTTTAAGTGCCCAAATATGTCTATAACACTAAGTTGTTTTGAGATATAAATTGACATCATAAAAACTATGAAATGGATAAAAAGGGATAGGTAAAGGTGAGAAAAAATGGGTAATTTTATCGACCAACAATGTCCTCATGAAATTATTATGTAATTATAATAATCATATGTCCTCCTAGTAATAATAACAATAACAATAATAAGTTTTTTTGTATATAAGACCTCATTTCTAATTTTGAGGGGGTCAGTTACATAAGGATAGAATCTTTTGTGACTTAATGATCTGAATGTACTTGCTACACAAATCTATCATTTAACCTAAATAACTATCTTATGCAATTTAGAAATGAATTTTCAATTTTGTATTTAATTTTATATGCTCATATGTATAATTTGATGTTGTTGAGTTATAAACTTGATTTATGATTCAGACTGCATCTACTATAGCTGATTACCTTTGTTCTTTGATATCATGTTGTTGATAGTGAGGTAGATGAGAATTTTTTATTAATGATTTACAGGTTGAGGCTTCAAGTTCCTGACTCTGAGGTCTTATTATGTTCATTGTGAAAATTATCTGTATATGATGTGTGATTGTCATTTGTAGTCATTTTTGTTAATATTATATGCTTATGTTTTAACATCTATACAATATTATGTTTGACTTGATTAGCATTAACTTGTGACAATACCACTGGAAATACCTAGGTTTTAATATCTATACTATTGATATGTGTTTATTTCTTAGCCCTACCATTGTTAATTTTAGAAGTAATTATACTTTTTATAGCTCTCTTTGCAATATATTTAGCCAGAGTTTTCTATATATGAATTATAAGTATACATTTTGTGTGTATTTTCATTCTTCTTTTGGTTTCTTCTATGTCAGTTATTCTCTTACTTTTGGACACTTGTTTTTTGTTACATAAGTTGTTTCATTAAGTTACATACATACATACATACATACATACATACATACATACATACATACATATATATATATCTATATCTATATATCTAAAATATGAATTTTAAATTCCTTCTTCCCTCGATGACTTACCATTCAACTTCTTTGATACCATCATTAATCTAGGCATTTATAACTTTTTATATTTAATATCTATCATCAGTTATCAATACTAAATACCCCTTATGATGTGTGGGAGACTAGCCCTATTCACGTAGAGCAGGAGGATCACTCATCATCGAATGTTTTCTTAAATCATTCTTGTTGCTGTTACATTTTAAGAACCAACATTATTCTCGCACCGTTGCTAAGGATTAAAGTATTACAATTTTTTTTTCCTTGGAAAATGATAAACGATTAAGTCTATGACCTATTGGTGAACAACGTCACAGTTTCATGTGCCTTAATAGTTTCAAGCAAATCTTTCGTTATTTAAACTGTTCACCTAGTGATTCCTTCAACTCATTAAATGACTATTTATAAGGTTTATGTTTCTAATATAATTTCTCCAGTTAATTTTTGTAATATACGAGGTTTTCCAAATGATATTTTAGATGTATATGAATGGGACAACTTCATTCCTCACTTTCGAGAAGGTAAAGGTGACGATATGGTTCAACATCTCTTCAAGTTCCACAATTGTATTCCCATGATTTGGGTTTACCATGATGATGTCCTTATGAAATTTTTCATGGTGTCTTTGGATGGTAACAAAAGACGATACTTCCTTATAGTATTATTTCATGTTTAAGATATTTTCATGCAACATTTTATTAACATTATAGAATTATGTATCCCTTTGAATTATTTTTTAAAGATTGTTTCCATTCGTATGAGAATTGTAACAAATATGAGTTAGGGTCTCAAGAAAGAAAATCTTATGTTAATGATGAAATCATATGTCAACAAGGCCAATCTGATCATCCTATTGAAATATGTTTATCCTCTTGTGCTTCACAGAGTGAATATTTAACCAAGCATGACATTGTATCTAGTTTTGAGAACCCTTAGGAATCTAATGGTTTAATTACCAACCTTGACTTTTGTTATTTTTTAGTTTTTGAATCCCCTCATCATTATAATAATAAAGTTTATGAAGCAAGCCATATTGAGGAAGAAATTATGTCTATGACAACATCAACACTATCCATTCATGATTATATAGATCGTCGATCAACCCTTGAATACCTTTCCCAAACAAATGAACATGTATGTGACAATGTTTGTAGTAGTTGTGATATCAATCCTCATAAAATTTATGTCAATTATTCTAAGCCACACGTATATGATGTGTATAATGATAAGCAGTTAACCTTTTGTATAACCTTAAAATACTAGATGATTTAGATACAGGTTCTGGTTTACAACATATATGTAATTACAAATCCTTTCAAACTGATACACATGAAGATATAATTGATTTAGAATCCTTCCATAATAATGAAGCTCTTTATGGTGGCTATATTAAGATATGTATAGATGGTGCATTAGACCTTAGGGCTATTAATGTATTGAAATTTATGGTTATTATTTTATTTTTAGATTGTATTATGACTTGTCTTGTGAGCATAGAGGACAACCATGAGGAAGAAAAATGCATAAATTATTTTCTTGAATAAGTTATTGACATTTCAAGGTCTTATTATTTATAATTTCATACATGGATACATGATTTCATTGAACAATGGATGAATGCATATTTTGAAAAACAATATCCAATTTATCAAAAAAATATATCTTTACAAGGCTTCGTAAATAAATATTTCCCATGTTTTGGCAGTTGAGCATATTACTATTTTTTATAAATATGAAGATTTTAACTTGGTTGCATTATCTTTATGATTTCTTCATAAATTATTTCTATTAAAACACATATGTATATAAATTATTATACATAAATAAACCTTTACAACTTTGGTTATTGTCGTAAAGTTTGGAATGAATAAACATGAAATATTTACACCTTGAATAATTTCTAATGATCATTGCGAGAATGAAATGTGAATTTATGAACCTTCAATATATTCTATAATGATGAGTTTGGAAAATGATATTTAAAGACTTTGTTTGTAAATGAAGGTTCTTGGGTAATTAGTTCTCTAATAGGCATAGAACTTATCTTTCTAATGTTTTAAACTACATGATTAAAGTGTTTTCATTTACCACATCCTTATTTCACTACATACACATATATATCATGAGAAATTGTAGTACATTATGATGACTAAAGTTATAGACAAAAGGTTTAACCTTCACAAATTAAATGTTAAAACTCTTGTTATACTAGTTCGTTACAATCACCCTCCATGCATGAGACCTTCCCTAATCACTGTGATGGTCTTAACTACCTGAAATTAATTTCTTTTGCAATGGGTAGTGTAGATGACTCCGTTGAGGCTATGGATGCTCACTAGTAGTGGAGTTATTCTATGGCATTGGGTCACCCCACTGTGTGATCATCCCATTAGTTACTTAAAAATGTGGTATGATGACATCTCCACCAAAACTATAAATGCTCACTGTCAATGGAGCAAGATGAATGGTATTGGGATAAACCCTAGTGTGTAATAATCTCATTGTTAATCAATGAAATAAATCTAAAACTTATACATTTCACACTTATATGTGAATGACAAAGGATGGAATTTCTTTGGTAAGCATAATGGATGACTTCGTTAGGGCTATGGACGCTCGTTGGTAGTGGAGCAATAACTAATTTTGGAAACCTATGTCCTAGAAACAGAGGGAGAAATAAATCTTACTAAATAGGCTCATGTTTTTAGTTGGACTCTATTTTAAAATTAATATCATCCTTTTGATCTTAATCTATTACCATAATTTCTACAATTTTTCAATCAATAGTTGTAACAATGCAATTATTTTCATATGATTTTAAAATGCTTCTATGAAAGTGGAAACATATATTCAAAGATGGTCATTATGATATGAATCATTAAATTAATATGTTGGACATATGAAAATATGTCTTATATATGAATAACCATTAAACTCATCAATATTTACATGCTACAGGTCTCATATGATTAATCATTCTTTAAGTCTTGCTATTGATTAGTTAAAACTTTAAGATGAAAAATATGTTCATTTTCTTTCTTGGGTTAGATCAGGCTTTATGTTTCATGTTTGATGTTTGCTTTCCTCCCCCTACTAATAAATGAAGGGCTTACTCTCAATGTAAATCGACTCCATGCCCAATGCGAAAGCAATGAGCCTGTACTTCTTGATACCTCACAATTGGGCATCATCCCTAGTAAAAGCCAAATGTTGTCTTTATGTTTCATGTTTGATGTTTGCTTTCCTCCCCCTACTAATAAATGAAGGGCTTACTCTCAATGTAAATCGACTCCATGCCCAATGCGAAAGCAATGAGCCTGTACTTCTTGATACCTCACAATTGGGCATCATCCCTAGTAAAAGCCAAATGTTGTCGCTAAATTAGACCCTCAATAGAAATAAAATATCTCTGTGGGTTTTGCCTTGCATTTCCTTCATCATATGACTTCACTTTTTTACTCCTATATCAAAATCACAGGCTCAAGTCATCATAACAAATATTCATATCCACCTTGCAGGTTTACTATTATAATTATCATTATAAATCATAAAATCATTATTGTATTAAATGAAAAGTTAGAAATCTTAATCTTAATTAATTATTGCGAAAAAAATTATAAATTATTAATTATCAAAATAATTATAAAAATAAAACTAAAAATTAAATATAAATAAAACCAATCAAATAAATATACGTTAATTAAAATATAAAAACATAAAATATGTAAAATAAACATAAATAAATAAATAAATAATATAAAATAAATAAATAAAATTTAATCATATAATATAAATAAAATTTAATAAAACAAACAAATATGAATTTATGAAAATTAAAATATATATATATAATATATATATATAATATATAATAAAATAACCCACTTACCTACCTTATTCTACACAACATGGGTGTAGGTTATAATATAAGTTTCATAGCATATGCCCCCACGTGACCCAAGCTTTGACTTATTCGTAACCCGGACAGAAGAGGATTAGCCGCCAAGCCTTTTCTCAGCCAAAGAAAAACAGAGTTGTCTATGCACACTCTCCCAGCCATTAGATTTTATCCAGCCCATCTTGCCCTCATTTTCTCTCTCCTCCAACAGGCCCGAAAGAGTATTATATATGTGAGAGAGATTTATATTTATATTTATATATATAAAAGAGGAGAGATTTAATGCTTAGAATTTATATATTACCATAAAAATTTTATATATAATTTTATTTTAAATTTATTTTGAAATACAACTTACTTTAATTAAATTTATATTGAATATAATTAAATTTTAAATTAAATTTTAATTTATAATTTCATTTCATTTTTATTTTAAAACAAAATTTTGATCTCAAAAATTTTACTGCTAAACAAACATGTTTCACAAGAAGAAAACTAATTTGTCATAGGGGGAGTGTTGGTGAATTAGTATGTGTTTTTAAAATTTGATTCAATTGTATAATGATTTCAACACATTATAAAAGTAGATTTTAGATTTAATTTAATGTTTTCAAATTCTAGAAATGAATTATTTTCATTAAATGTAGGATTTTACATAGGTCGAAAATTTCATAGAATTTTTTCGAAGGTAAGAATGAAAATTAATTTTTTGAAGAACCGTGAAATAATATTTTGGGAAAAAGATACATTTATCTTAGTTTTCATTTTAAATTATTTTTTATTTTTCTTTATTATTGGAAGATTATGAATTATAAATCGATTAAAGGGTTAGAAAATTTATTAAATTGAATTTAAATCTAGACAAAATAATTCAACAAAGAATTACGAGGGAGACTGTTACATTTCTCAACTTCGAGGAGGATGCGAAAGTCTTCAAGTCATTTAAAAAAAACATAATTCTTTCCAAAAGTATTTTTATTTTAATAATGTAGATGGTTATGTAAAAAATTATTAATTTTTTATATAAAAACCCTTGAATTCATTTTACTGAGTGGGTTTTCTTCAGAGGTTATGAGACTGACATCTTAGGGTATTTTTTCTCAAAGGAACGGATAGCATTTTCATTAAACTAATCTGGAAATGGGTCAAGTCCCTTACAAAAAATAGATTTAATCTACATGTATCTCTGCTTGCATTACAAAGGGTATGGACCTTCTTGCTACCCCTATTATTTGCATGTATTATGTTTATGAAGCTATATCTATAGATTCTCCAAAAAGTGCCATTATAGATTATACAATGGTATTGCATATATATAAAGTAAAATTACTTTTAGCTACTTATGGTTGGTGTCATCACCCACAAGCTCGCCCACATACTTTTTCAACTTCTGTGGTTCCTTCATAGCAACAACATCAACTTCATCATCATCACCAACCAAAACCTTCACAACAACATCCTTGCCACAATCAGCTTGGTGGCCAAGGAATTTCCAACCCCAAATACCTCTTTTAAGACTCCCACCATAGTTGTCTCCACTTTGATTTCTATATTGTTAATCTCTTGATGTACACTCAGAACATCCATTCACAAACCTTCCATTGATTTTTGCATAAACTCCTAGTCATTACCCAATTTGGACAACTGAGCAAAGATGACCACCATATTCTCATTTAATTCTTTGATGATTTCCTTTATCACATGTTTTTAGTAGCCTTGATTAGGCTCTCCATACCATCGTTCCCCACGCCATTGCCTAAGCCCGAGCTGCCAGAACCATAACCAACCTCGCTGACATTCTCTGTTGATGGCATTCTCGAAACAATCTCTTTATGTGCGGCGAAGAACTTGTTATTTGCTCACCAGAGCCAGTTGAGGTATATATCAACCTAAGTCACCCTGACATTCATTTCCATCCTATCCTTCGTAAATGTGAAATGGTGTAGGGTCTCATAAAATTCTATACCTTCCATGTTTCTCCCAATTCAAGACCAAAATCACGCAATAATGGTGCACTCTTCCCCTATTGAACCAGTTATATTGTACAAACTGAGGAGAATGTGATGCCTCATCACACACCTATCATCGCACATGACCTGTCATCTGACAGCACCACAGACATGGGTTGAAATACCACCTACCATCCCAATATCCAAGATGTGAAGGTACCTCACATAGTCATCCAACATAACTACCACCATGTAGAGGTGCCTAAGGAAGAAGGCCTCCTTAATTGCTTCCATAAAGTTCTAACAACACGTAACCCCAATGTACATCATTGACCTGAAGCCATTGGCTAGGTGATGGGACATAATCATATTTTGTTATTTATGCATACTGTACCCAGACCTAAAATAACCTTGTCTTTTCCTAAGTGTCTGCCACTAGTTGTTGGCTCGCAACATTTGGAGTAGATTAATTTTGTCAAATATTTTCAACATGTATAATATTCTTACCATGATTGAAGAAGTTTCGTCTGCTAGATGGGAGCCATTCCCAAGAAGCATAATACATTTTTGAATGATTATCTTGGAATCACCCACTATGTTCAAGGATTTGACACCATTGTCTAAACATAATTTTAATCCTTTCCATAATGCTAATGCTTCCACCTAGTTGTTAAAGGTGACCCTGAGTCCCCATGCATAATTGACTTTTGTTTTTTCTTTGAGGTTGATTATTACCCCCCGCTCTAGCCTCCCCAAGGTTACCTTTTGACACAGCATCAAAGTACAACTGGATTCTCCTGACTTTCCTTTTCCATTTGACAAAATTATCTCAATTCATCCTAATTTAGAATTTTGGGATTTCAGTGGATCTTAAACATATGGGTTTTGGGGAAGGGGCGACAAGCCTAAGCTAGCATTTTTTAGAGATGGTCAAATCTTTCATATCCATAGCATCGTATCCCAGAGAAGCGATGACTTAAAAAGGAAACAACACACCTTCAATTACAATTGTTTCTGATCTTTGATGAAGGTTTTGGAATATAGCTTGATTACAACACAACCATATCCATCAACACATATATTTAGGAAATGTCATCCAGCAACACTGAAGCAAGGGATTAAAATAGAGAGGCGGTTTATTTCCCAAAAGGATAAATATGTTGCTTCATACATCTGTAAGGTGGGAAATATGAGCCAAAGGAGTAAGTTCATTCTTCAAAACTTCCAGTGAGAAGGGGAAGAAACAAAACAAATTCTTGATTGATTCCTCTACTTGGCTAGATAAAACACACTAGGATGGACCACTAATTTTCCTCTTTTTTGAGTTCTCAGATGTTAAGATTTTCTTATGGACCAGTCGCCAATAGAAAATGTTAACTTTAAAGATACCATCACCATTCCAAATTTTCCCCCAAAGAGGGGTGTAGAAAGGGGAAGGTGCAGGATTGGATAAGAGAGTATAGCCATCCTTGAAACGATAATTTTTTGAATGCCCCCCCCCGCCAACCAAACATGCCTATCCAACTTGCTCAATATTATTGGAGCAAACTCATAGAGGCTTCCAATCACCATATACCACTAAACTTGGAGATGATTAGGGATTTTTAGGGAGAGCCACCCACTCCACATTTGAAGATCATATAAATAAGAGATATCTTCAGTATGAGAGAACCCATGTTCCGTTAGCCATCCAGATAGAACTGGGTCTATACCATTCACAGTTTCGGATCCAACTTGAATGTGTTTCCCTTTTTCAAGGAACCATCCTAGGTGATTTAGAATGAAAGAGTATGAGGCTTTGCATAATATCCATATTTTTTGTCCTTTCATTTGCCAAGATTCAACCTCTAGTCTAGTGAGATGTTTTTTATGAAAGTATTTTCTAATGAAGCTTTTTTTCCACCACTCATTAGAATCTAAGAGGAGCCTCCAGTCCAATTTTGCGCCCAATTCCAAATTCATTAGTTCAGGATATTTTATTGCCATGCATCTGAATTTCATAGGTTGTTTAACGAGATTCCAATTTACTAGATGAAATTTTTTCTCATTACCCTTTCCTGCTTGCCACGAAAATTTCCAGATAAGCTTACTTATTTGTTAATTGATGTAACCTAGAGCTAAGAGGCCAGCCGCAATATAAATTGGAAGAGAAGAAAGCATCGATTTAATGAGGGTGACCCTTCCTGCTAGGTTGAGCCATCTAATACCCCAACAATGCACTCTATTTCTATTTTTTTGAAGAAAAGCCCCCCTTTATTCCGCTGATGATTATTTTAGGAAGATTTGAATTCCAATGTATTTAAAAGAAGAATGATGAATCCATCGAAATTCTCAACAATTGACCAATTGCATTCAAAAAATTCATTTGGAAATTCTATCCAATTAACTGAGATTTTAAATTTTTGGTCATACCCCAAGAATGAAGAAGAAACCCATCTAGGATATTTTTGAATCGTGAAGTAATCACTAAGAAATATCAACCAATAACGAGTGTATTATCAGTAAATTGGAAGTGGTTTATTTCTCTAAAATTTTGTGTGAAACCGGGCCCTGGAAGAGATCCATTAAGCTCCCCAACCTCAAGGTTGCAACTAAGATATTCTACCATGATAATGTAAATAAGGGGAGAAAGAGGGAACCCTTAACGCAATCCTCTTGAGGCTGCAAAGAAGGCCCCATGGTGCCCATTTATGAGAGGAGCGATCCAGGGAGATCCAATGAAAGCTTTGATCCAAGATATAAAGTCAAAATGAAATTCTAATTCCTCCATCATAAGAAAGAGAAAAGAGTGATTTCCCTGATCGAATGCATTTTCCATGTCCAATTTGATGACCATTCTACCTTTTCCCTCTTCATTTCTTGAATGCATTGCTTCATGAACCAAAATGATATTGTCCAGAATATTTCTATGTTGCATAAACTCATCCTGGTTCTTAGAGATAATGGACAGTAGTAAGGGTTTGATTTTGCTGGCAATGATTTTCATCATAATTTTATAGGAGTTGTAGAGAGAAATGGGCCGAAATCTGGAAAAGGTGGTAGCAATGGCTTCTTTAGGAATTATAGAAAGGAAGGAAGAATTGGTGCTACTCCCCAACTTTTTTTTAAGCCTCGTCTAGTTCAACATTCTAATAATATCCTTTTTAATGACATTCCAGAAAAAACTCTAAAATATGATAGAGAAACCATCTGGTCCTAGAGCCTTCTCAGGTTCCAGTTGCCAAATAGCATTAAGAACTTCTTATTCAAGAATTACATTAGAAATAGAAAGATTAGAGATAGAGAGTCAAGATGGGGAAGGTCCTGGAGGAAATCAGATGCCCCAGCAGAAGAAGGGCGCTCCGAATTGAGTAAAGAGTTCAAATGGTTGAATGTTGTATGTTTAATTTCAGATGTGGTGCTAATTGTCAACCCACTCGCCACCTTTAGGTCCTTGATATGGTTCCTATTCACTTGAGCCATTACTTCTTTTTGGAAGAAATCAATATTTGAATCTCCAACTTTCAACCATAGACTACGAGATTTGAGCCTCCACTGATTTTCCTCCTCCCTACATAGACTGAATATCTGAGAGGAGAAATATTTTTATTTTTGAATGTGTGACTCTTCAATATGACATTCGTCCATCATGTTTTAGTGTTCTTCTAGCTCTTCAAATTTTTCTATCCTTTTTTCCTAGAGGCTGATAGCTTTCTTTAAGCCATTTCCTTAGTCCAGTATTGACACTTTTCAGTTTGGATTTCCAAAAATAGTTGGGAGAGCCTTGGATTTTCCAATTCCATTTTCTTTTTATCTTTTTCTCAATTTTTTCAACTAAGCACCAATATGCATTATATTTAAATGTCAGCAACCCAAGATTTTCAACCCTTTCCATGGAAATCATAATGGGATGATTATCAAATTCTCCAAGGGATTCATTAGTCGAGGAGAAATCAAGGCACTAAGGAGCCAATTGTTGTCCAGTAAGAATATGTCTAGTTGAGTAGTGATGAGATGGACAGTAACCCCTATGTTTGACCAAGTGTAATTCCCAGACATGGGCTTGATATTGATAAGATCCCAACGAGCTAGGACTTCCTACATTTTATCTCAAAAGTGGTCCCAGATTGAAGAAACATCTACATTTTCTGAGGCATTCAGAACCATTTTAAAGTCCCCTCACATTACATTATTAATGTGAACGTTCCTTTCCTTTAATATCTCTAAAGAGGTACAAAAGTATTCCATGTCACAGTGGAGAACTGGACCATAAATTTTTATGAAGGGAACTATGTTCTGAGTCTCCTTTTCTTCTGAAGGAACCATTATATATGATTTTGTATTAATTTCCTATATCTGAGTGAATTTATTTTTCAACCAGAATATTACGAGCCCTCCCAAGTCTCCCCTTGAAAGTTCATATGGTCCAGATCTATCTCTCCAAAACAATTCTACATCTAACGATGTAAACTTTGAAACAGGAACTGATACTATTACCCATTTCGTAGAGATAGCAAAAAAGTGACCTGGTTTTGAAAAGGGGTGATGCCGAACACACATGTTTTTTCTAGAGCATAGTTTTTGGCACTTCATTTTTTTTATGTACATTACATTTTAGAATGGTAGTGATTTTCATGCTGATTTTAAAAAGTGGGTATTCTACATCAGACCCTTTTTTTAGAAGACCTATTTCTTGACTTTAAAGTTTCTAATGTAGGAAATGCAAATAATTATTTTGTAAATCTAATAATTTTTGAAGTGGTCGTTTTCTTCATATTCTTCTTTTTTATTTTCATTTTTTTTTTGTAGTGAGGTTTTTATTGTTTTGCATTTTTAAATTAGAAGGTCGATATTTTGAATTTTCGATATTCTACATATTTATACATCCTTAATTAATTTTTCAATTCACTTGAAATAATTGTCTCTAAAACACAATATTTTTTAACAATGGACATAAAAATAACCATTTTTAACATAAATATAACTAAAAAACTACAAGTTTTGATAATTTTTTGCTAGAATTGACATGTAAAAATCACAATTTTTATACGAAAATTTTAACTAAAAATGGTTAAATAATAGTTTTTTTTTATGAATTTCATGTCAAAAAAATAATAATAATCAGTTTTTTTCAAAAAATAATGATTAACTTAAAAATTAATGTGAAAATCACATATTAAAAATATTGAACGCATAACAACCTTAATTGAGTGTTTATTCTTCTCATAAAATGTCAAAGTCAAAACATTGCAAAGCTTGATTTCCAAGCATAACCTAAATTTAATCAACAATGTCACATAATCCAAACTCTTTGTCCTCTAGAGTCTCATCATTGTCTTCTTCTAGAATATTTTTTGCTTCCTTTTGCTCATTTTCCTCTTCTAATGGATCTTTGATGTTTGCGAATCTCCCAATCTATGTCTTTTCAAACATTCCATGTAATGGTGGTTGGGGCTCCTTTGCCTTTTTTGCCACACGTGGTTCACAAAAGTCCCCTTTCTTCAACCCAATTTCTTGCATTGCATCTGGAGGAAATTGAAGAGCATTAATTCTTCGCTGAATGGAATTGCACTATATTGGATCTTTTTCAATTGCAGTGCAATTTCCTCCTTTTTCAAGGTAACATGCAAGTGTTATACCTAATTATCAAGCACAAAAGAAATAATGAAGTAAATTAGTACAATGAGATATAAATTAATAAATAACATAATGAAATTCAATTCCATATAATCAAACTTACCTGAGCTAGAAAATAAATCCAAAACCCAATTTCCTTCATTTAACTTCCACAAGGACATGGCTAAATCAAGCTCCTAAATAACATTGGGTTACATTATTTAAGTAATCAAATAGCTCGATCAAGCACTTAAAAAGGGCTCAATTGAGCAATCATTTTTTCTACCCAAAAGTGCCATCTCTTGGAGTCAAATCATATCATATGTAGCTAAAGGCTAGACAAAATATGTTTCAGACAGAGACATAAATGGTCATAATACCTACACATATCCCTTATAGAGGGATTTAGAGAGCCAGTCATTCAAACAATACAATTTAATATGTAATTCCATTTATTGATATTATCTTTTGGGTTGTTTTTATTAAAAAAAATTGGAAGGTTGTTAATATCCTCTCCTCTTATTGTTGCATTTATCCATACTTTAGTGATTAATAACTTCATAAATGAAACTAGAAATTGGTGAAGATAAATTGTGAAAACTAAGACTTGCCCATTATGATCACTAGTTAAAATTGATAGCAAGATCTTTGCATCAAAGAGGACACCACTGGGTAAGATTTTGACAAACCTTATTTAATGTAGTTATTAGTCTATATAGACTATGATGCTTTTAGTTTTGATTTGTTAATCTATTTGTTTTAAAAGAAAAAAAATAACAATAAATTTACTACCAATGATAACATTTTTAATATAATTAAACTCAATTTTTAATTTTTATTCAAATAGCTTATATAATTTTAATTCAAATATTAATTTTTATTTAAAAATCTCATCTAATTTAATCTTGTTTTTCATTTTTATTTAAATTAACAAAATATTTCATTATCATAATCTTTTATAATATATATATATATATATATAAGATATATATATATATTAGAGAGGAAAATTGTCATTTATTAATTAACTCTATTTCCTTTTGATGTCAAAATAATAATACACTATACATGAAAAGGGTAATTTCTAGCATTAATTGTCTACTTCAAAATCTCGTATTTTTTCTAACTCAGTCCCAATTCCCTTGGAATAGAATAAGACACTATCACACATGGAGAGCATTTTATGGTATTATTTATTTGCAGGTGTTGGGTGGAAAAGCCACACCTCCCCATTCCGTGATTACCTAGATTGGAGAGCTCACCCCGCGCCTATAATGTACGCGAACCCTCGTGCCTTATTTTCATAATAGCAATCGATTCTCCCTTCAAAGTAGACTCCAACAGAATTTCGTTGATGTGGGCTACAAAACTACGTTCTTTTCCAACGAGATTGAGCATGGTCAATCTTTAACAAGAAATCAAAAAACATCATGTCGAAGGAAGCACAAGTCTACACAAAACCAATCCTCAATGCAACACATAACACGTTGCAAATCTGGATTCCTCTCTTTAGCTAGCAGTAGCTTGCTATATTGCACTCCTTCCATTTAGATGTAATTACTCAACATAAGCATTTCTTGATAATACCATGTACTGTTGAACCTTACAGAATGTTTTGCACTTCTGTTGCATTCAAAACACCCATCTATGAACATGATTATACTTGGGTCTGTAAAATACCAATAAGGATATCCCCCATACTTAATGCTGCAGTCAAGCAGAGGCCGATAATAATTCCCCGACAATTCTTCGTACCAATAATAAGGTTTTTTAAAATAACGCTAAAATTAGTTTGGGACGTGGTATATTTGGTGGAACCCATTGATAAATGGTACCATTTCCTTTCAATTTCCACAACAAATAATTCGCTTCAACCAAAAGTTCCTATCAATGTTGATAACAAGTGTTGGATCACCGTCTCCTTTGGTCCAGAATGCATTGTTCACATGATTTAGATCTCAATTGTTGTGACCAAAATTAATATGGTTGCATCTGTATCAACCGATTACTTGTTGGAAAAGTTTTGTTAGTGGAAGAGGGAGAAAATCCACTCATTAAATCACCAATTCATCACCCACAATAACTTCTAAGTTGGCCTTCAGATCTTGGTGCTCCACGTCTGTTTTTGTTCCAGAGTTGAGCAACCTGAGCTTGATATGATCCAACATTCCAAAAATCACTGTGATTTATTATGATTTGTAGAAATCAAACTTACTGACTAGAGATTGGAGACACCCACAACTCAATTCGCAGCCAATTCACACCATTCGAACTCTTCCCTATAGATTTCAAAACATGACTCTGCACGGTCTTGAATGGTGAAGATCCACACCGTCAATAGATCAGAAAATCGGTACGTCCATACACTATCCCTATTTGACAGGCACACAGATCACGGTCAACACAAAAAATACACAAAACTGATACTTTCACACAATGTTATATAACTTACACATATGTACAGACAATTAGGATGGCTAGAATTTTCATATAGATCAAAATCTATATTCATAAGTGAACTGGTAATTAAAAATTTACATGATCATTGTTTGGGGTGATTCGTAGCACATGGGGCAATTCTAAGAATTGCCGAGTGGTGGGGCGATTCTCAGAATTTCCCCATCTACTTGAATCACCCCAAACAATTTTTACTAGGCATCCAATATGATATTAAGCAAATAAATTCTAGAACAGGAGCTCCTCATCCTCCTCAGAGACTAATACTTGTATATCGAACTATGCTATACCATCTTTTCTCCCATTACTAAAAATAAGACTACAACAATGACATCAACTCTCATTTTTATGCAAGTGTATCAAAAAAATATTTAACATCAATTGATTCTCTCTTCAAACTAGACTGCAACAGATTTCCGTTTATGCATACTACAAAACTGCATTCTTTTCCAATGAGAATGAGCATGCTCAATTTTTGAGAAGCAAGCAAAAAACATCATGTCAAAGGAAGCACAAGTCTGCACAAAATAAATCCTCATGCAACACATAACACATTGCAAATCTGGATTCCTCTCTTTAGCTAGCAATGGCTTGCTATATTGCACTCCTTCCATTTAGATGTAGTTACTCAACTTAAGCATTTCTTGGTAATAGCACATACTGTTGAACCTTACATAATTTTTTGCACTTTTGTTGCGTTCAAAACACCCATCTGTGAACATGATTTAAACTTGGGTCTATAAAATACCAATAAGGATATCCCCCATACTTAATGCCACAGTTGTGCAGAGGCCGATAATAATTCCCCGCCAATTCTCTGTACCAATAATAAGGTCTTTGAAATGGTGCTAAAATTAGTTGGGGACGTGGTATATTTGGTGAAACCCAATGATAAATGGTACCATTTCCTTTGAGTTTCCATAGAAAATCATTCGCTTTAACCAAAAGTTCCTATCAATGTTGACAACATTTGTTGGATCACCATATCCTTTGGTCTAGAATGCATTTCTCACATGATTCAGATCTCAATTGTTGTGACTGAAATTACTATGGTTGCATCTGTATCAACCGATGACTTGTCAGAAAAGTTTTGTTAGTGGCACAGGGAGAAAACCCACTCATGAAATCACCAGTTCATCGCCCACAATAACTTCTGACTTCGCCTTCAGATCTTGGTGCTCCACGTCTGCTGTTGTTCAAGAGTTGAGCAACCTGAGCCTGATATGATCCAGCATTCCAGAAATCACTGTGCTTTATTGTGATTTCTAGAAAGTTGACTTACTGACTGGAGGTTGGAGACACCCACAACTCAATTCGCAGCCAACTCACACCATTCGAACTCTTCCCTGTAGATTTCATATCAGGCCTCCACACAGACTTGAATGGTGAAGATCCACACCATCAATAGATCAACAAATCGCTACCTTCCTACATTGTGCTTTTTTGACAGGTACATAGCTCACACTCAACACAAAAAATACACAAAACTGATATTTTCACACAATGTTACATAACTTATACCTATGTACAGACAATTAGCATGGCTAGAATTTGCATATAGATCAAAATGTATATTCATAAGCGAACTCGTAATTAAAATTTTGCATGATCTTGTTTGGGGTGATTCGTAGCAGATGTGGGGTGATTCTCGAAATCACCCCATTTACTATGAATCGCCCCAAACAATTCTTACTAGGCATCCAATATGATATTAAGAAAAGAAATCTCAGAACATGAGTTCCTCTTCCTCCTCATAGACTAATACATGTATATCGAACTATGCTATACCATCTTTTCTCCCACTACTAAAAATAAGACTACAACAATGATGTCAACTCTCATTTTTATGCATGTGTATCAAAAAAATATTTAACAGCAATTGATTCTTTCTTCAAACCAGAGTCCAATAGATTTTCATTTATGCAGGCTACAAAACTACATTCTTTTCCAACGAGATTGAGCATGCTCAATTTTTGACAAGCAAGCAAAAAACATCATGTCAAAGGAATCACAAGTCTGCACAAAACCAATCCTCATGCAACACATAACACGTTGCAAATATGGATTCCTTTCTTTAGTTAGCAATGGCTTGCTATATTTCACTCCTTCCATTTAGACGTCATTACTCAACTTAAGCATTTCTTGATAATAAAACATACTATTCAACCTTACAGAATGTTTTACACTTTTGTTGCGTTCAAAACACCCATGTGTGAAAATAATTTAAACTTGGGTCTGTAAAATACCAACAAGGATATCCCCCATACTTAGTGCCACAGTCGTGCTGAGGCCGATAATAATTCCCCTACATTTCTCCGTACCAATAATAAGGTTTTGGACATGGTGCTAAAATTAGTTGGGGACGTGGTATATTTGGTGGAACCCAATGATAAATGGTACCATTTCCTTTGAATTTCCACAGCAAATCATTCCCTTGAACCAAAAGTTCCAACCAATGGTGATAACAAGTGTTGGATCACAATCTCCTTTGGTCTAGAATGCATTGTTCACATGATTCAAATCTCATGGTTGCGTCTGTATGAACCAATGACTTGTGAAGAAAGTTTTGTTAGTGGCACAGGGAGAAAATCCACTCATGAAATCACGAATTCATCACCCAAAATAACTTCTGACTTGGCCTTTAGATCTTGGTGATCCACGTCTGCTCTTATTTTGGAGTTGAACATCCTGAATTCAGATTGTAATTTTCTAACTTAGGAAATACTTCATTTTTTTTATATTTGTAAATTATTTAATTTTTTTTGTAAAATAGCTATACTTTATTTTATCCACTATATTGTATTTTATATAACATATTCATACTGTATTTTATTAGATTTACCTTATTTTCTTCCCAGTGGTTATACCTTGTTTCTTTCAATAGCCCTTGAAATTATTTCATAAAAAGTAGTTGTAGTAAATTTATATAGCAATATTGTAGCCCTAGTAATAGATTTATTTTCTACAAATAGTATATTTTTTGAATTGAATTTTTGCAAACATAAAAAACTAGTTTTATCCTTGTAAGATTTTTAATTGTTAAATTGATTTTAAACTATAGTATATATTAGTATTAACTGTTGACTAGTTTAATTGAGCTAATTATAGTATGTAATTACCTCTATATCACTTGTTAATAATTGGTAACTATTAATAAATGGTAAATTCACTTAAACACCAGTAAACATGAAATGAATAGCCAAATTGAAAGCTCATGACACAACATTGATATATAAAGTAGATTCTATATAAGAGATTGTAGGAGGTTGTCACGTGCAATAGATTTGGATTATTGATCCAACCATTAATTCAATGGATGGTGTTTGACATGAAGAGATTGAAATATGTTACTCATGAAGTAGATGGTGGTATTGAAACAAAAAAAAAATAGCACCGTTGATGTTGATGTTATGGTTGAGAACATGTTGAATTTATACTTAGGAAAGAAAAATGATATTCTACCAAAAACATTAATGTTTTTTTTTCCTCATAAAAAACTTTGTTTGGCACATAAAAATTTGGTTTTACTAGCATTTTTTTAAATTTTGAAAATTGACCCTAAAAAAAACATAATCATTCCAGTATCATCACTTTTTCATTTTGAAGCTATATTTTGCACGAAAATTTTGTAGTCACTACCATTTTTAAAACATGTTCAAAATTGACCCCTAAAAAATAAAATCATCATTCTAGTGTACACACTTTTCATTTTAGCACTGCTTTTGATGTTTTTTGGGGGTTTTTTGGCCATAGTTCCCATTTTGAGTTTATAGTTCCCGTTTCAAAGTTTACATTGTTATCTTTCATGGTTTCCACTTTATCTAACTTGGTATCCTGGAGAAATACTACTGAAGGAGAAATTTATTTGATTAAATCCTCAACTTCTCGGATTTTTATGGGGCTTCCTAGCTCCCTTATGTTCCAATATATAACTTGCATAAATTAAGGGTTTGGGTAGAGCGACCACCATCCTTAGCGTCCATGTGTGCTTTTTTCCCTTTAAGAAAGTCTGAGATAGTTATTTGATTCTTGAGCTTCTTGTTTATTTATGCTTCTCGATCTCTCTAAGTCGTTTTGTTTGACCTTCTTATTTTCTTGTTGGAGTTTGTTTCCTGGCTACTTCTCTTACTAGCCCAGTTTAGAGATTGGGACAAATTCTTTGTTACCACACGATCTTGGACTTTAAGCATACTACTCGAAGGGGCTTCCAGAATAGGTACTAACTTGAGAGCTTCATATCTTACTTCTTTTAGGGTGTTTTCTACTACTTCTCCTTCTTCTCTTTCCTCGGTCTCCACCTCAATAAGCTGGGGAGACACTTTGGCTTCCACTTCCCCTTCACTAAGAACTTTGAATGAATTGGAAGAGGAAGGAGCCACAATGGGAATTGGGGGGTTCTGACCTTTTGGTGGTGCTCCTTTACATTTCAAAGCTTTCTTGGGTTGCTGCCACTGCTCCTCTTATGTAGCTTGAGCTTCCACACTTTTTTCATTTCCACTTTTAGGATAGTCTTTCTCAAAGAGATCATAGTCATCATAGTGTCTGCATTTGAATGGTATTTGTTCGTAATCTAATACTTGTATGTGGTTAAATTCACCCAATTTTAGATTGATTTCAGCTGGAAGTCCTTTCTCCAAGTCCACTTCCACATAAATTTTAGCACAGGAAAACTGGGAGCCTTTTGGTTGAGACTTATCTAAATATTTTCCAACACCATTACAAATAGGTTGAAGGAAATCATCACTCCAGGAGGAGATGGGGAGACGAGGGAGCTTGACTCAAACAAGGATGGTAGTGGGAATGTCCTCATTTAGATTGAAATCCAAAGTTCATTTGTTAAGGTACATTCTTATGGAGCCAAAGAAATATGGTCCATTGTGGAAGATAACCTCCTTATCTACTTGGATTTCAAATAAAAAGATAAAATATCCATTTCCAATAGCATAGAAAGAAATTTCACCAGTAATCATAGGAGACCAAGTTTTCTTTATCCAAATATCCATAGACTTGGGAGAAGGCCACATACCATTAAATTTCCCGAGAAGTTCTCTTTCATAATACACCAATGGTTTTTTCCTGGCACCATCTAGAAGGGAGACTCATCCAACCCTCATGTTTGACCAAGTGTAATTTTCATTTTTACCACATGCACCAATGTCACTGTTACCACATGCAAGCATCCTCATGTTGGTGCTTCTCTGGCTCACCATCCTTCCATACCATGCTCACTATTTGAGTTTTCCATTTTTTCAAACTATCCTAAAATTTTCTTTTCTTCATCACATGTTCATAATGGCTACTAATGACAAAATATCTAGTTAATGTCCATGTTTCATTGTAATTTAATTTTTTAGCAGATTAGAATTGTAAATTAAGCTAAATTTTCCATTGTTTTTCATGTTTTTCACTATACAGTGCATTTGATAAGTTTGGCTCGCACCGATAGTGATGTTCCTTGTAAATTTACATGGTTTCGAAAAGGTTATATGTGCACACCGGTGCACAAGTTTTCCACACCACTATAAAAATTTAAAATTGTGAGCCAACAACAGTGCATCATACTTATGTATCCACTGATAGTCGCACAGTTTTATTTGAACGTGGACCACCATTACTGCATGACTTTGTTTTGTGAAAGACGATAATTTTTTAATTTTTTTTAATTTTAAACTTACGTTTTGATATTTATACATACATGTTTCATTTAATATATAAGAAATTTATATTTTATATATGAGGCTGAAGTCTTTTATATGTCAATCATGTAGTAGAGACATCAATAGAGGAATCAACAACAGGAGTAGGAGCAACAAGGAGACCCATATAATATGATCCAAAAATGGCATGCTAGAAAGAGGGAGAGGAATTTATACCCTCACTCTATTACTACAGTGAGTAAAGCACTCTTGAAGAATGGAGGCCTCTTCAAGTACCTGTTGATACCTCGAAAATTTTTGCAATAACATCGGGGAAAACCACCCGGTCCGACCTTAATGCAACTCCTTTTCCGTTTGGTGTGGTGGCTCCGACTAGAGATAATGGGAAAAATTTCCCAATGATGGATAAAAAGTGGATGGATGAGTGATTGGTTTTCTAATAAAATGGTAATGGATGAATGATTTAATCTAAAAAGTAAAAATATGAATAACTATTCTATCCCGAGAAATTTATATTTCTAAAAGCAACGCTTGATAATCTCTATTCACAAATAAGCATATAGATGACTCTATTTGATAAACAAAGACATTCATTCATATAATAATTTCTTTGTTCAAATAGTGGAACGAAGTAATCAATAAAACATTGTTACACTTATCCTTTATATATCAATGATACATATATGATTAAAATAATAACATCCCTTAAACATCCAATAGTGAAAAATACAAGGAATGTTGTTGAAAATACATACATATATTCACTGATAGCAAGAGTAATCAAATAACGATTCACATAAAAGAATGAAACTAGATCATAGATAGTAGTACCATATGTGTTGTAAATCATTCTCAATATCAATCGCAATTCGAATTCCTCTTTTCAACTCAGAGATACTTTCATATCAAGGCAATAGTGCACATCCACATAAAAGCTTCTTCGTTAAAGTTTGGAATAATGGCCCAATCTTTATAAAAAAATATGCCGGAAGTACAATAGTGCAACTTCCAGGTTTTAGTCTTATACAAAACTTGAGGACCCTTTCTAAATGCATGAAAGGGTCTATAAATACTAATTAAGCTAACTAACTACAAAAATAAAATGATATTTAATTGGTACAACTGGATCTTGAATATCTTCTACACATCAAGTTTGTTGGTATTCAGTAGCATGATTCATCACTTCGGCTGTTCTCCCTTTGATTTGAGTTGGCAGATTGCAAGCATCGGTTCCAATTCTGGAGGGCGGATGAGACGAGAATGGAGGTGAACCGAATATGTGTCATCATGTATCTCGGGAATGATACAACCGATCACATTGGTTAGACACTTGAGGGCGACTCTTTGGCTGTATGGTTTTACTAGGAACAACCAATAGGTCTCTCAAGTTAAACTTTGAATACTTGCGATTAAGCTTCCATTCTTCTCTAACTCCTGGTTGCATGCTTGCTCCAATGTCTTAGTTGATAGCAATTTACCTGGGGTACATTGTGAAATCATATTAGACATATAGAGAGTGTTATTAATTAATTCAATTAAGTTACTTGTAGATAGTCTACATCTGGAAACTTCTCTCTCTGCCTTCATCAACTGAGACTGCCATTCTAAAAATAGGATTTCCTTATGTGATTTTAGGATTTTGGGTAGATTTGTTGCCTGTCCATCACTGGTGTCTTGCCAAGTAAGAAAATTCATCAGGGTCTCATAGGCCTGCTCTAAATCCTGTCTAGCATCAACTGATTTATCGATTATTGATGTTGTTATATCACAAAGCGGCTCAACCTGAGAAGTATTATGACACAACAATCTTATCTATGTCACCAATGCCTTATTAATCTGTAGCACTTCTGTTCTGAAATCGGCAGGTTGCAGAAGACTCTTGAACTTCTCTATTTGAAGTGATAGTTGAGCAATTTGCTCATCTTTCGTTTTCGCCATTAGTTCATTCATCGTCTTAAACTTTGCCAATGCTTCTGATAATTATTTCTTCTTTTAAATTGTGCTTAAGTCTATTATTTGTTTTTCTTCAAGCAACTGCTTATTCAATTGATTATTTAATTGCTACTGTGTTGACAATTGTTGTTCCAACTGTTCAACTTTCTGTTGTGCTTCAGACAGCTGTGTTTGCAACAAAATAATTGTGTGGTCTTTTTCTTTTAGTAGATTACTCACTTCTGATGCCTTGTCCATGGTGGCTTCCAAATAAGCTCCAGCATACTGGGAAAGCTTCGTTAGGTCATCGGAAGGATCAAACTATTCTTTCCAAACTACATTGGTTGTCTCTGTTTGTTCTGGAAATAGGGAAGGTTGATCAAACCTTTTACTTTTTCGTTGCCGTTTCACTACAGCCCTGTGTTTTGGACTGTAAAAGACATCTAATGGAGGTATATCCTCCACCTGCAAAATGATTTGATCCCAGGGATCCTTTGGAATTATTTCTAAGTCTGTACTAGGGGGTAGGCCGCTGGTTCATTCATTCGAAACCTTTTTTGACACTGTATCCTATGTATCTATTGCTTTGGATGTATCGACACTTTTTTGGACCTTCCAGATTGCTTATGATGGAGTCAAATTGTTGCCATTCTTGGAGTAGTTTTGGGTCAATCTGGGTATCCACATTGACATTTTCGCTGCCCTTATAATTCTATTTTTCTGCTCTTCCTCCTATATTTTCTCCTTATCTGTCTCGAGAATCTTCGATGCAGTAAGAGGTTTTTCGATGAGTTGTTGTTCAGGCTCGCTTGATTGTGTTGTCGGGGCAGTAGCTAGTAAATCCAGAGGCAGAGTTTGGAACCTTTGTTCTCTGAGTTTATTAAATTCTACTAGCCCTTCATCATTATATCTCATTTTAGCCAGTGCTTGGACCTGGAATAATGACTCCGCCGAACAAAATAATTCATCAAAATCGTCTTCCTTATGATCAAACTTTGTGAGTTTGGCCTGTTCTAGCACATTGTAGACGACTTTCCTTGGGTCAAACCGCCTATTAGGAATAGTGGCGAGTTTTAGCATATTTATCTTTTCTGCTTCCTTCTCTGCATGCTTATAGTCATGCAGAGTATAAACACCACATCTTAGAGGAAAAGGATGCCAAACCTACTTTTATGAAGTCCTTAGAGTCTTGATTTCTCCTGCGAACGTAATTTGATAGGCTAATTCTTGGGCCAATAGCTTGTTGGGTATGTATAGGGGAAGCACATGAGGCATGACAAGGTTGCCAAAAACTGTTATGTCTGTGAACATATTCTCACCAAACGAGTTTCCTAGAGTGGTTAGGTCAATCTTTGGTTGTGAAGAAATCTTCGGAGCAGGCTTGTCAAAAATGGCACGGTAATGGGGAACATAAAACCATTACAAATTTGATACAGGTGGTTTTTATAGTGTGCTTTCCACAGCTTCTGGTGATAAATGTGAATCGGCATGGGGTCTTGTGGAGTCCATCTCCACCCTAGCACAGGAAATTCAGAGTTGAAATAAAGAGTATCTAAAATATAAGCACTAAAATAAAAGGAGGAATAGACCTATCAGTGATGCAACTTTTATTTCTAAACTCAAGAAATGTAGTGGCTAACTTATCTGACAATATATTTCCCCAATCCATTATCTCACTATTGGTTGTCGCTTCCATTAAAGGAACCATTTCAGTCGTGAATTTTGTGGAATCATGTAATCTCCAAATCCTACACATCATCGCCCCGGCGTAACAGTAAGGAGAACATAATGAATCGACAGAGTACTTAGCCGAAGATTCATGTTTGTGCCTTGCAGGGTTCTATCTCCATTCTCGAATAGGGGTTGATTCAGTTTCATTCTCACTTGTGAACTTCGCGAGAAATGCTTTATTGTATTTCTTTTGTGGTTCTAGCAAGTGATACATTTTTCTCAAATCACCAGGTTGGAACGAGCCGAAGACTCTTCCGTCGACTGTGCATAATGTTCTCTTCATAACAGGGATTTCCTCTACTACCCACCATACTACATTTATATACGGAAGAATATTCTCTCAAGCTGCTATTCGATGTAGATAGGAGTTGGCTAAATCCTTTAGGGAAGCCTCCAACTTTCTAGTTGAATCTGTAGTAGCTTGCATCGATACCGTTTCAGGCTCTTCAGCTTCAATTAGATTATAGATGCTTTTCTAGCTAGTGTTGTCAAGGCCAAGACATGTAGTGTCTGAAATCAATCCTTTCCTGCTTCGTCCTAGATCAGTGGTAGATTGCCCTGTTACTGTGGGAGCTAAAGCTACCACAAATCTCTTGGATTTCTTCCCCATTTGGCTTAAATTTTTTTCTTCAACGGAGCTCTGCGGAGGGAATTAAAGGAACATAATACAACGAATGGGTGGTGGCAGCCAATATGAAAGATTTATATCAATTAATGAATAATGAGGGATTAAAATAATACTGCCGTAGATAAAATCTCAGGGGATATCTCGGCATAACTGCTCCATTAATTTTCCTCTTTAACCTGTCAATCATTTTAAATACCTATCATATCGTTTATTCGCCGAATGATTCATTCAGGCGTGGCTTGAATTTTTGGCGGATAACCACAAGTGAATCGCTATCAGGAACGGGAAGGCTTTTAATAATAGTCTAAAATAATATACCCAATACTTTTCAATCTATTTTGAAATTTGCGCTTAGCTTTATCGCAATCGGAATCAGAGAAATGCTTGGGTAATAATATTGGTGTCATTGCAAAATCCCCGATCCCCGATGGCGATACACCTTATCACATCGGGAGTTTTATAAAGGTGTCTTTAACATGTGTGTACTACACTCCCCGATTGTCGATAGTGATATTGCATCAGAGAAAAGTGGGAGGGCCTTTTGTTACACTTGCTTGCCTTTCCCGATATCCGATAGTTATTCACTTTTCAGATCAGGGTAAGCCAATGGGTCTTTATGTTATGCATCCCTTGTTGTTGCGATATGTGACCTTACGATCGCTTTATCGCAATAATAAAGAATTATATATTTATTTCATAAGACCGATTTATATTTATTCAAAAGGTTTATAATGTATTGTTTCTTTCAGACCTTTTGATGAAGGATGATTTGATACCAATTTTATTCACACATCTATAAAAGGGACCCATTTCATATTATAGTAAAAAAGAACATTTTTATGAAATGGGGTGTTGTTGTACAGCGCAACAATACCACGAGGAGGCTACATCCCTAAAGGTACACTATGTCTTTTTGGCAGATCAGATCTTACTAATGGAATTTCTAAGAGTAGGCTTTCCATGTTAGTCCTAGGGCATGATATAGGCCCACTAAGGAGGACATATACTTTATCATTGCCTTACCTATGAGGGGAGGATTTTCTCTACGTCCGCGATCTCCCACATGGGGTTCCAACTAAGAGTCATCTTGGGTATACTCTAAGATATTTTCGGCCTCATACAATCTATCCATTATCTTTTCAGGTTCATGGTGGACAACTAGGAATTTATTCTTTTTTTGCAGACGGGTTTAGAACACATATTTCATTAAATTTGGAATTTTTTTATTACATGGCCTTCAACAAGATTCATTATTTTCCAAATTTCCATATTAATTTGATTCAACATTAAAATAATTTTAGTAATTTCAAACCAATTAGAGATCATGAATAGGTCAGACATAGAGGTGTTATGTACAATAGTATCAATACACAATAGAAGTAACAAATCAAACTCTTAGAAGAAATTGATTTAAGCTAAATCATATTAGTATGTCAAACTTACAATAAAGATATCATAGGTATGGATAACATACTAGATTCCTTGATGTTTAAATTTTATGTTTGGCAACTTTAACCCCATTTCGCCCAACCTACGGGGGATTTGTTGATTGAATGATGGTGATGTGAGGATCTTACTTTAGATGACAAGGATTGGTGTCCCTTGCATTGCATTGAAACTAGTCTACTAAAACCTTAGTAAAATGTTCTTGTGCTCAATTTCCTATGGTCCCTTTTTGTCTTTATGAAGCTATAATAAGGGGGTAATCATTCATCTTCATGACATGAAGGCATCCAATATAAAAGTTATACATTGTTGATCTAGGTATTTCAATAAGGTTAGGCACCATTGACCTATCTCCACTCAAATCCAAGTACATCAAATGAGAGTTCTTAAATGGGTATTAAAGTCATTCCATTTTGATGGACAGTGTCACAAATTGAAGTAAATAAGAAACTTTAGTGGTAACTTCTTGTAAGTAGTGGAGGCAAGGGTTTTCAAATATTAGCACAGTTGATGGTAGTGTGCATATTGATCTCTCCTTGTCAAAATTGTAAAAACCAATAATAGTCTCGATGTAAATTTAGTGTCAACCAATTGTATGGAAAACCATGATTGACCATTACTTTCACTAAGAAGAGAAAATGATAAGCATTTTTAATGGGGAAGAAATAAATGTGAAACATAACTCATGTATTTTAGTTCAAATTTATGCAAGTCCCCGTGTTATTTAATTATTAAATACATAATGTAAAAATAGATAAATTATCATTAAGATATTGATTTTGAAGATTAAATATGTATTAAAAGGCATTCATCTATGATGCTTGATTTTTCATGTAGTCTCAATAAACAACTTAAAGCTTATTATCAATTAATTATAATTAGTTTGTATAAGATATATCTTTACTTACATTAGTAGCTTTATTTCAAAAATAAATTACATTTATAAACTTATATGAATACATATAACTAAATTAAATTCAAAAAATAACTCATGAGTCTTGTTGGATTCTATGAGATTATTTTAAGTATAAATAGTTTATTTAAGAAATGAATTTAGATAATGTTAATATTGATGGGAAAAGCATGTCATATGGTGCAAGAATTTTAATTACATTCATTTATGTCCCACCCCTTGAATGAGCTTAAATAGTCTACTTAATGCTCATTGTGAATTCATTAATCCACGTTTTATTAGAAAATTCTTTTTCTTTACATGGTTTAATATTCTAGAAATAAAAATGTCACATTTATACATTCATATTAAACCACATGATAGTTAAATAAAAATAAATTAATGGCTCCATTACTAATTGACTTATATGACATGATTTCATATAGGAACAATTGATTTAATAATGCATAGTTAGAGAAAGCTGTCAATTCAAAATAGAATAAACCAGCTAGAACTCATCAATAATTGATTTTAAATTATTTATTTTCTAAAAAATATATTTTTACTTGCATTGAGATCTTTATTTCAAAAATAAATTCCATTTATACATAGATACATATTAAATATAATTTAGTACATACTTGTCTTGTTGGTTTCTATAAGATTATTTCAATTAAAAATAATTTATTTAAGAATTGAACTTTACCAAATGTTAATAAATGTGGGGAAATCAAATACCATATTTGCATAAAATTTTAATACATTTCTTTATCACCCATACCCTGAAATAACTTTAACAATCTACTTAACATTCATTACCAATTAATTGTTCTATGTGTTGTTGGGAAAAGCATTTCACATTGCATGGAGTTTTATTAAAAAATGTCACATTTACACACTTAGATTAAACCTCATGATATGAAAATAAAATTCTATAAATGGGTTTATATAGACCACTTAAAGCTCATTATAAATTAATTATAATTTGTTGTAAAATATATATATTTACATACATAAATAGTTACATTTAAAGAATGCATCACATTTATGAACTTCTGCCAATGCATATAGCCAAATATAATTCTTCAAGTCATATTGGATTCTATGAAATTCTTTAAACCACAAATAAACTATTTAAGAATTGGAAATGAAAAAATGCTGATATGGATTTGGAAATCAATATCTGATGGTGCAAAACGTTTAGATACAACCATTTTTGACCCATCCCTTTAATGACTCTAGATGGTCCACTTAACACTTTAACACTTTGTTAATTAATTATTCCATGTTTTATTAAGAAGAGAATTTTGTTTTTCATAGAATTTTGTTTCAAAACAATACAATATGAGATTAATACAATTTTAATAAATTATGTTATAGACAAATAAAATTCAATAAATGGATTCCTTATTAAATTAAATGAGATGAGATACTTGCATGTACAAATAGTTGATTCAAGAATATATGAAAAGAAAATTATGGGTTAAAAATTGAATGCCCTATAATTTAACGAGTAGTATTCACTTATGAGCCACCACCCATTAGCCTAAATAGTCCACTTCATACTTATTATCAAGAAATTAAAAGACTTATTTTTTAAAAAATGCATCATAGTATATGGCTATTATAAATCACATTTATACATTCATATTAATGGACATAACTAAGTACAAGTAAATAATGTAACTCTAACTGAAGTGATGTCATTTCAATTTATTCAAAATACAAATTTACAAACAAATGACTTTAAATAATTAAATTAGATGCCTTGTAGTTCAAAAAGTTCAATGACATAATTCATCCATGATAGTGTCCAATCAAACCTTGATAATCCACTTATCAATCATTATCATCAATTATATGTTTTTATAAGAAATGCAAAAATATTTACAATATATTTTTATCTCAGAATTTACATATAATATTTATGCACTCATATTAGTGCATTTTATATGTAAACAATGAATAACTTACATTGTGCCTTGTTGATTTTCAATATGATATGATTGCAGTTACAACCATTAATTGATTTAAGCATATAAATGTATGAAAACTATCGATTGAGAAATCACATATCTTATGCCTCAAATAGATCAAATCATTTACCTATGACACATTTCTCATTAGCCTTAATAGTGAGTAATGCATTGCGAATAGTGAATAATGGACATAACATTTGTCAAGTAAATTATCATAATTTCCTTAGTAAGAATAACACCATTGTTTGCAAGAAGTTATATCTTAAAACTTATGTTTCACATTTATATATGATTATTGATGCATATAAGTAAACATAAATCATTAAAAATAACATGCCTTGATCGTTCATGTAAGATAATTTGAATGGCAAACAATTTATTTAAGAACACACGCGTGTGCACACACATCCTAGAAAAAAAAAATCGATACAACAAATTCACTGCAAAAACAATTATAAATAATAAGAAATATACATATTAATATAATTGGCAATCCCCATATATTTCAAAAAATATAAAATCATCCCGGATGCGGGTGTTAGGTAAGCTTTTAAGGGCGAGGACGGTCGCATTAACTGCCAAGTGGCCGCCGCCGCGTGACATCTGGACCGAAGGCTCTCGTAGCCGTCCGGCCAACGTTAATTACCGGCCCTCCTACACTGCAACAGGCATATATGACTGTGGTTCTGGTTCGATGTGCCGAGAGGTTTATTGTGCCGATGGGAGAAGCTCTGGTTCTGAGCAACCAGACTTCATCCTGAGCGACCTTGATGATTTCTGGTGTGGCCTGGTGGTTTTGAGGGGCAAGGGGAGTCAGTACGCCCATAACGCAGCCTTCCTGAGTGCTTTGGCTCCTGGTAATGTTCGCAAGGTCTTTCGAATTTGCTCCACCTGGTTAATTGGTCGGGCCTGGCTTGTTTTCTGTCTGGGCGCCATTCTCTTGACGGCCCGAGCTCGGTCTTGGAAGAATTGTTGTGATTGTTCTATCGCGCAGCCTCCCCAGTGTAGCATTGACAGCGGCGAGCGGGAAACATGGCGAGAGATCGACAGAGGGGCGCCTGCAGGAGGGGGGGTTCGAGAGCCAGGTCTGTGGCCGATGGACCTCAATCCTCTGACTCCTCAGAAGGCTCCCGCCCGCCACGGCAACGAGGAAGAGGGCGCGGCAGAGGGCGGTCCATGGCTTGTCCGTTCGGGGGTCATTCTGCCACTCGTTTCAGGCACTCCTACATTCTGGACAACGCAGTCTACTTCCTCTCGGTGCGCATTGAAAAATGCGAGCACCACGATTGGCCGGGCGACCCAGCAGCTCCAATTCCACCTTCGTTCACAAGGGAACCGCAATCTCAGCCTGTGGAGGCCGAGAGTGAAATGGCGCGACACGCTGCTGGCCCAAGTGGTGGAGGCTCAGAACTTCAGCATTCAGACTCCAGCACTTCTGAATTCTCAGGCTGCCCGGTGGTGGAGGAACCTGATGGCCACTTCATCCCGCCATCAGTGGAGGCGGCACCCAGCCCTTACACCTGAGCATGCCGCGTGGACGTCCAGAGGTCATTGGTATAAGTCAGTTTTTGTACACGTCAGTTTTTTGTCTGGGTCAATCATGTATCTTTCTGTGATGGCTTGTAAGTCTGTAATAGTGATGTTAAATTTGCATATGAACAGAGTCTGTAAATCTTCCTCTGCGATAGCAGGGCGAGGATGGGATAAACTTTAGATGTTTTGAACACTTTTTTAGCGATAGTCTGAAGGCCACGGATAGCTCACTGAGCACCGGCTCAGACTCAATGTCTCTCTGTCCAGATTGCCGACCCACGGTGGCAAATGTAGCTCAAATGTAATGCCGGCACTGTAACCTTTTTGTACCATAATAGAATTAGTTATATTTACAAAAAAAAAAAAAAAAAAATATAAAATCATACAAATTGATTCAACAAAAACTATGTCCAAAATTTATTGAAAGATTGGAATGTACATTTCAACAAATTTATAAAGGAAATTATCTCCATCAACTACAATGAAGTACATGTTCTATTGAACATTCAAATGTACTCATGTTTTTGTTTGATATGATGAAGTGTCTTAAGAAAGGGGAAATAAACTTGCATAAGCCATGTATCTTGCTTGTTTCTTGTATATGATTTTATCAAGATGTGGTTAGATTGATATCCTATGAATTGAGAAGTATGATTTTATGTATCTATTAGCAATACATTTGATTATTCATAATTATCTCCATATTGGGACCACACATCAATCAACATTTTCTCATAAAATTCTCCTATTCTCCCTGCTTCCAATTTTGTTTGAAAATGACAATGAGACTTGTCCCATGCAAATTTAAAGTCCTCTATATCAATATTTTATTTTTCAAGTACTTTTCGAATTTAATTTTTAGTGATATTTAATGTCCATATTGTGACATCAACTAAAAAGGCCTTAAAAAATAGGACCTATCACCAAACTGCCAATATGGTTCTCTTTGAATATGAAAATTTTGTTCATCTTTGGTGTATGATTGGAATAATACTCCTTCCATTTCAAATATCAACAACATATTTTGACTTGTAGTAATGCCCATTTGCATCTGCATTGCAACCACATGTATTATATTAACATATCTCAACTTCAACACTTCATTGCTTTTTTTTTTTTTTTTAACGAAGTCGGGTACTTTTGTATTATAAAAAACGAGAACAAAGTTCTATTACATAACTATCATGAGTTTTGGCGAAGAGGATCAAAATCAGGTGCGCAGACCCCCTTTCCTCATTTCTGCCACTATGGGAATTGAAATTAAAGAGGGAACGGCTATATTGCCTGACAAAAGTGCCTCCTATGAAGCTAAATTTACAGCGCATGGATTAGTATAGTTTCTGGGTGACTGAGTCGTCCGGCATGGGGTCTTTCTTAGCACTTGCTTTGGTGAAGGCTGAAGCTTGGTAGCTCTGAGTGAGAGTTTTTATTTGTTCTATTGCTTCTTCAAGGTGGCTGCACCTTCCTTTCAAGCTCTCAATTTCTTCCTTCTGTTTTTCCAGTTTCTTGCACTTGGACCTGCTGTCGGCTTCGTAGTCGCTCTTCAGCTCGTTGAAGTGCTTGACGAACCTGTTGATCCTGACTGTGTGGGCCTTGCACATTGTGCAGTCTTTGTTAAAGAGTTGATCCAATGGCTTGATGATTCGCTGAGGCTCACCCTGGTTGTTTGGCTGATCCTCCATGATGTTGTGATGGATGTTGGGGTCGGAAACGTGGAGCTCGGCTCTGAGTCTCTGTTTCTGATGTCGAAGTTCAGAGAGAGATCCCTCTTGAGGTAGCTGAGAGCGTGTCCTCGGGCAGAAGTATCATAGACAGAGCTAAAAGGATGTTGATACCTGCGCTTGGAGATAAGGCCTGGGGGGAGTGCCTTACACACCCTAGCACTCCCGAGAGAATAAATGCCACTGCGCTTGGAGTTAAGGCCTGGGGGGAGCGCCTTACTCACTTCAGCACTCCTGATAGAATATATGCCACTTACTGGAAAGAACACGATGCGAGCTTGAAGCAGAAGACTCAGAACGAAACTGAGAACGCCTGAGGAGGGAGGGGGGATATAAAGGAAGAGGGAGAGAGAGCGCCTGAGCACGATATTTTCATCAGAAATTGAGGAGGGGTCAAGATGCGGATTTGGGGTGAGATCTCCCTGAGGACTGAAGTGACTGATACCTAAATGATCAGGATAAAACTCACGGGGAGGGTGAGGAAGGATGGCGCTGAGGACGAGGGAAGTGATGGAAGGCGGCCGCATGGGAAGAGGAGAGGGATCGAGGTTTGAGGGAGCGGTACTGCATGAGATTTTTTGAGATATTTTACGAGAGCTGACCTGGTGGCTCCGGTGGCGGAGAGGGGGATTAAGGGATTGCTCTGACATATGAACTGTCATCCATACAGACCTGGCCTTGCTTCCGTTTGACTGCTTTATTTGCAAGGGAATCCGCCTCAACATTGTGCTCTCTGAGAACATGCTTGAAGGATGTTTCTCCCAAGTCTCTTAAGTTGTCCATAATCCCGGTTCTGGTATTATTAAGGCCTTCCTTAATGAATTTTTTCCCTGTGTTCATTGAAGATATTATAATGGCCGAGTCCCCTATGATGATGGCATTCTTCAGGCCCTTTTCTGAGAGGATTATGGTACCAAGGAGCAGACTATAAGCTTCTGCTGCATTATTTGTAGCTTCCCCAAGACCCCATTCATATCTACAGATAGTAACTCCATGTTGGTCTTTTATTATGCCTCCAGCTCCTGCTGCTCCAGGATTATTCTTTGATGCGCCATCAAAGAAGAGGGTGGGGCGGTTTTGGGCGCTGATCCATTGGAGGATTTCTTCTTTGGTTCCCCTGAGCTTCCAGGAGGGTTGTTTCTTGTGAGCTTTGCTCTTTGGAGGAAGATTTTGGGAGTGATAGATCTTAAACTTATTGTACCAATCCTTTTCCTCTTGAGCCCATCTCGTCTGATCAGGAGTAGTTATGAAATTTGCATTGACTGCTTCAGATATGCTGGCCATTGCTTTTGCTATGATGGTGCCCGTTCTTGGTTGAATGTTGTTGAATATGTAGCTGTTCCTGGCGAGCCAGAGGTTCCAACAGAGGGTGGTGGGGATGCACTTCCAGACTCTGATTAAATTGTTTTTGCCTTTTCTTTGATGTGGATAGTCTTTTTTCCAATTCTTCTGGAGGGTATGCACCTGATCGTGTCTTCCTCAGGCTTCCAGGGGACTAGTGAGATGATTCCAACAATTCTGAGCCCAAGGGAAGAGGAGAAAGGAGTGTTGTATAGTCTCCTCCTCTGCTTTGCAGAAGCAACAAATCGAGGGGCCTTGGATTCCTCTCTTCCTCAGATTTTCTGTAGTTAATATTTTCCATTTGAGAAGGGTCCAGTTGAAGTGTTTCACTTTTGGGATGCATTCAGACTTCCAGGTGGATGTATGGAGATTCCAATTGGCGATGGGGTTTCTGTTCTGAAGAGATTTGTATCCTTCTCTAACTGAGAAAGACCCTCCACATGGATCCCAGATGTATGTGTCTTCTTTCTCTTTGTTGACTGGTGTTGTTCTTGAGAGGGAGGACTTCAGATTGAGCCAAAGTTCTTTAAGCTCCTAGGGTAACTACAACTCTTTCCAATCTCTCCATCTGTTGTGGTTCCATGAAGAGATGTCATACAGTGTGGTTATCCTTCTATCTTCCATCCAATCCTGTAAAGGCCTTAGCTCATGATGGAGGTTCCTAGGATTGGTGTTCATAATCCTGTCAGCCCAAATTTTGGTGTCCTTCCCATTGCCCGGATGCTTGGAGACGTTCTCTCGAAAATGAGGCAGAACATTTTTGATTAAACGCCATACTGGAGTGCAGGGTTTGTCTATTATTGGATCGTTGAGGATGTTAGAGTTGGGGCCGCTGAGGTATTTTATTTTTATGGTCTCCACCCACCATGATCCCTTGCTTGAGATGATCTTCCAAATCAATTTTAGCCCCAGAGCCTGATTAGAGAGGCTAGGAATTTTTATTGAGAGGCCTCCTTTTTCATAGGGGAGGGAGACTTGTCCCCAGTTAACTAAGCTTAACTTTTTAGTGTCTTGCTTTCCTCCCTGCCAGAGGAAGCTTCTCATTATGAGTTCCATGTGCTTATGGATGCTTGCTGGGGCCATCATAACCACATATTGATAGATTGGCAGTCCTGATAGGACAACCTTTATAAGGATAGTTCTGCCTGCTAGGTTTAGCTAGGACACTCCCCAACTTTGGAGGAGGCTTCTCATCTTCTCAATGTGTTTTGTCCATACCTCTGCTTTAATGTGCTCCTTTGCCAGGGGTAAGCCCAAGTAGGAGAAAGAACTCCAATTCCTTTGAAGCGGGATGTCAAATATTTGGGATATACTTTGTTGTATCTGGTGTGGCACGTTCCAAGTGTAAATTTTACATTTCCTGTTGTTTAATTTTCCACCTGAAACCTGAAGGAAAGCGTCCAGGACTCCTTTGAATCTCCTCGCCATCAAGCTGGAAGCTCCCCCAATTAGAAGGGTATCGTCCACGAATAAAGAGTGGTTTATCTCCTTTATTCCTCTTTCGATGCTTATCCCCATTATCTCTCTCTTGAGGCGGAGATTTTCTAGGTGTACACTTAGAGTTTCCGCCATAATTATGTAAAGGAAAGGGGAAAGAGGGCACCCTTGCCTAAGACCCTTGGTGCTTTTGAAGGAATTGCTTGGACGGCCATTGATCAGCGGGGCGGTCCATGGGTTAGAGAAACACCCACTTATGATGCGACTACTTTGGAGGAGAACCCAAATTTGCTCAAAGCTGCTCTTAAGAAGGAGTGGTCCACTCTGTCAAAAGCATTAGCCATATCCAATTTAATGATCATTCCTCGTTCTCCTTTGATGAGACTGCTGTGAATGGATTCCTGAATAAGAATAACATTGTCTACAATCTGTCTCTTAGGGACAAAGCCACCCTGGTTCTCTGATATTATGATGGGGAGGAGATTCTTGAGCCTGTTGGCGATGATTTTTGTTGTGATCTTGTACGAGACATTGCACAGTGATATGGGGCGGAATCTGTCAAATGATTTGGGGTTTGCTTCCTTGGGAATTAATGCGATGTGAGAGGATTTCATATAGTCCCCCATCTTATTCTTTGTAAATGCGTTTTTCACCATTCTCACAAAGTCCTTTCTTATGGTTTCCCAATGCTGCCTGTAGAATGCTACTGAAAATCCATCCGGCCCTGGGGCCTTGTCTTGTTCCATGCTGAAGGTGGCTTCTCTTATTTCGTCTTCGGTGGGCTCTTGTTCCAGGTCGCTGTTATGATCCTCCTTGATTTTGCTTTCGATTAAACTGAGAAATGTTGCGCTGTCGTGTTGTTGGGGATCTTCTGTAAGGAGAGCTTGGAAGTGATCAAAGGCTGCCTTTTTTCTCTCCTCTTGTTCATGGAGTTCTCTCCCTTCCACTTCTATTTTGTCAATTTGATTTCTGGCTCTTCTGGTCTTGACGTTGTTGTGGAAAAAGGAGGTATTCTTGTCCCCTGCTTTCAACCAAAGACAGCGGGATTTAATTCTTTGTTCCTCTTCCTCCACACAATTTTGCCTGTAGAGCTCCATGAACATGCTCTTTTCCTTTTTTATATCTTCCGTTGTGGGCTGGGTTTGTTCTTTCTCCTTGTGCCATCTCTCCATTTCCAATAGAAGGTCGTTTCTCTTCCTCCTTTCGGAACTTTCCAACTCTCTCGCCCACTGTTTTATGACTGACCTTAGATGTTTTAGTTTTGTTTCCCACACGTAGTGAGGTGAGCCTGAAATTTCTTTTGCCCACTGATTTTGCACAAGAGTGCTGAATTCTTCATAGCTGTCCCAGTGCTTGTTGTATTTAAAAGGAAGGGGACCTAAATTTCTTCCTTTGATCAGAGAGAGGACCACTGCTTTATGATCTGAGGCTGTTCCGTGAATTGTGTGGCTTTTAATTACATGGAAGTTGCTGGCCACCCCTTCCTGAATTAGAAATCTGTCTAACCTTTCTTTGATGTTGTGAGAGCCTGCTCTCTTGTTGGTACAAGTATATTTGCCGTTCGACAAAGGGGTGTCGATCAAGTTGAAGCACTGGATTATTGTTTCTAGCTTGTCTCTAGATGGGTCTGGGTGGAAGTTACCGCCAAATTTTTCCTCCACCTGCCTTATTAGATTCATGTCGCCCCCAAGAATTATTAGGCTACTCTGAATGGAGGAGAGTTCTGCTTCTAAGGTGTTCCAATAGGTGATTTTGTCTCTGTAGTGATTGGGTGCATATATGTTATATATGAAATAGACCTCTTGAGTGCTCTTATTCCTTAAATCTGTTCTTATCCACCAGTTGCAAAGCTGAGAGTTGTTGATTTCCCACTTATTTTTGTTCCATAATGTGCCTATTCCCCCTGAGGCCCCATCTGAGCCTTTTGAGGTGCCTGAATAATTTTTGAATCTTTGAGTTTGTGAAGTGAAGTCCTGCTCGGTGGATTTCGTCTCCTGGATTAGGAGGATGTCTGGCTGTTCTTGGATCAGAATATCTTTGATTGCTTTCACCTTTAGGGAAGAGCCCATTCCCCTACAATTCCAAGAGACCAAATTCATTATTTACCCATTGTTGGGTGGAGTCCTGCTTTCTCCTTGGCCTTTTCGCCATTCCCTTTTAACTTGCCTAGAAATGAGTCCATGGGTTGCTGAGAGCCGGTTGCCATTTCCTTAACAGCTGCTTCATCTCTCAGTTCTTTGTTTGATTTTCTGCCAGCCTTTCTATGGGGGTCTGAGGGTTGGTTCACTTCCCTTGCCTTGTTTCTGGTTAGAATTCTTTCAATGGTGGGGTAGGGGAGAGAGGAGGGGAAGAGCGCGGGGAAGCAGGGCGAGGGGATTGAGGGGGAGAGGATGGGACTTCTGCTGATAGGGATTCAAAGGGATTGAGGGAGGAGGGGAAGTCTGGGGAGGGGGGAGCGGGAGGAGGGGGGGCGGGGAGGAGGAGGGAGGCTTGATGTCAGCTGAGCTGAGAAACTAGTTCCCGGATTGTGTTTTTTCCTTTTAACTTGTTCCCAAGAACCCCCTGCATTTTCCTCATTATGCTCTACATCAATTACTTTTAGCTTACTACATCTATTGGCGAAATGGCCGTCCTCGTGACATACCTTGCATTTAAAGGGTAGTTGTTCGTAATCTAGCTGCTGAATGTGCATCCATTGGTCCACCTTTAGCTTGATTGCTTCGGGCAGTCCTTTCCCCAGGTCGACTTCAACACAAATCCTTGCGCATGCATGCATATTCTCCCTTGGTTCTGATCTGTCTATGTATTTTCCTACTGCATTGCTGATTGCTTTGACGGATTCAGCCCCCCAGCAGTGAAGGGGGAGATGAGGCAGGCGTACCCACACAGGAACAACATTTGGGATGTCCATTGCTGGATCAAAGTCCGGGGTCCATTGGTTTAGATAAAGCCCTCTTGTGTCCATGAAGTAAGGGCCATTGCGAAAGATGAGGCTCTTTTCTTCTTTTGACTCGAACAGGAAGGTGAAAAATCCTCTCCCGTAGAATCTGATGGCGATCTTTCCTTGAATCATTGGGCTCCAGTTTCGCTCCACCCATTTTTGCACAGTGCGAGGAGAAGGCCAAAGGCCTGTAAACTGACCAACAAGACCTCTTTCAGATAAAGCTATTGCCGATTTTCTCGGAAGGGAAGGAGGAAGGATAACCTCAGGGATCTCATCTAATTTCTTAATAAACTTCGAGAGGGTGGGACGGGGTCTGGCTTCAGAGGGGTCCGATAAGAGCGAAGCAAAGGCTTCCTCGGGGGACTCAGAGATCGGAGGCGGGGAGGCGGAGCCTGCCATTGCAGGCCTGCTGGGGGAAAGGAGGAGGGGCCGACCTTTAAACGGCCATAACCCCGCAGAGGAGGCGGAGGCAGAAGGAGGCGCCCAGGGCAGTCTGCAGGCGAATCCAAGGGAGGCAGGCTAAAGCGAGGCGGGCAGGGATCGGGGCTGCAGCACCCCTGCCAGGCGGAGCCTGGAGAGGCAGGCACAGGCTGTAGGCTAGGTCAGAGAGGCAGCGCGCACGCAACAGCGGTCAATCAAAAAATCCTTCGGCACTGATGTTGATGGCTACATGCACTTCAACACTTCATTGCTTAATGACATAAAAACCTATCATTTTAAAAATGATGTTAATATTTATTATGAATTATTTCCATTTGTATGATAAGTTAATTATATAATGAGTTCAAACTATCACAAAATACAAATAAAATTTCCCCATTAAAATGAACAAACAAATAATATGTGTAGTTTATACATACAACCTAATACCTTTATTTAATTTGCATGGAATAAAAGTCTTATAACAATGCATTGATCCACCATTTAAATCATTTATTTTAAGATTTATAATGATTTACTTAATTTCAATTGAGAAATATAATTACAATGGTCCAGTGCAACTAAAAAAACTAATTATATATTAATTTTAACATACAATATAATACAATTTTTAAATTTCAAACCTAATTAATTATATGTTAATTTCTAGAGTTTGTACCTTAATTTCTTTTGCTACTTCTTTTAGTACAATTGTACATTTATTGTTGGTGCTACATACAACTTAATATAGTTTCTCAACTTATATGGAATAAAAAAGGTTATAAGAATGCAATGGGTCATCCTTCACATTACTAATTTCTAAGAGGTGTAGCGATAACTTAAACCACATTTAAAATAAAAAATTGTAATGATCTAATTAAAACAAATAGACTAGATATCTATTAATTGTACATACAATGTAATCCATTGTAAAAACAAAATATAGCATGGGAAATTTTGATATGAAAACATTAAATGAACAATCATCTCACCAAAAATAAAGAAAAAAATTAGTAATGACAACCCAAATCAACAATTATTTTATTAGTTTTCTGAAATAAAAGTAATAATTCATGATGTCATATATATAATAGCATGAAATATACATTGATAATCTTAAGGTACTTCTAAACGTAATTGAACATCCTTCAAAATAGCCTGCACATCTATAGCCTTGTTCAGTTTATGAAGAATTATCCATAGCTCATTGATCAACCAATTGTCCCCTTGATTTTCTCGAATGAATGGAGGGGCAAGAAACACATTTTATTTTGGATTCTCTTTCACTCTCCCAGTTAAACAATTAACTATAATAGTATTGGTTGTGTCATATTGGGTATGCATTTCCCACACTTTTTTCAATGATTTAACATGTATAACTTTCGTTGGATTGTGAATGACCTTAACTCCCTTTTGTGGTTTATAGTCTGGAGCAGTCCACTTAAACACAAGTTTATCTTGTAATGTTTCTAAAACAAACCTTGTTAGAAATCTTGTTATGCTTTGTTTCAAAGTTTTCATCCAAATTGCAATGTCAAGAGATTCATTTTTGAAACACATTTCAAAAAATTATTTTTCATGTGGATGAATTCAAAATAATTTTTTCTCTATTGTGTAATCAACAACAACTCTGATTTTCTCAATATGCCCTTTCTTTGTTGCTTCATCATCAATGCTATGATAAAAAATGTCATTTAGTTCAAAAATATCTAGTTTCTTTTTAGTTAATTTGGTTGCAACACAATGGAAAATAATCTAGGCAACCCATTTTATTCATGTTACTAAAATTACTAAAAAAATTGTTGAAATGATACACTTATCTTGAGTGGTTTTTGCACTATTTATAGATGAAACAATAATTTATTTTATCATCTTTGTAGGTTTTAACCCCGTATAGAAATTACCTGCATACGAATTCTAAATCACATGAAAAATAAAAATGCGAGAGCATAATAGATAAAAAACCTATACACAGAGATTTCCCACTGGATCCCAAAACAGGGACTACCAGCTTGATTTTTCATTATATTCCTTTCAATGTTACAATACATATTTATACATGCCGAAGCATCTAATACCATGGACGGAAAAACCATCGCGTCCAAAACCATGGACCGAAAAACCATCGCGTCCAAAAAACATGTGCGCAAATCATGCACAAAACCATAGGTGGTTCCGCCCAACCTAACTTAGGGTCAAAAACCAAAATTTTCCGGGGCGCTGCCCCGAACCCCATAAAGTGGGGTTACAGGTACCCCTCAAACCCCCTGTTAACTATGTGGAAAGAATATAACACAACCCAACAATTTCCCACTTGTTGTTTTCTTTCCACAGGGGCCCACAGGAGACTTAGTCATTTTTCCAGCCCTGAAACACCCATTGTTTCTCTACACCAAGAAAACTTCTCAGAGCTAACAGATTTTGTCAATGCATCTGCAGTAATCTTCAAAGTGTCCACCTTTACCAGCAACACCTTTTTGTCTTCTATCATATCCCTCACAAAGTGATACTGAACATCAATGTGCTTTGTCTTTGAATGATAGCAGGGTTCTTTGCCAAGAAAATTGCACTTTGGCTGTCACAGTCTATCCTTATAGCTCCCTGTACTAACCCCATACTTGAACACAATCTTTGCAACCAAACTGCTTCCTTGCTTGCATGAGTGGCTGCCATGTATTCTGCCTCTGTAGTTGATCAGTGCCAACTACAGATTGTTCTTACTCAATCCAACT
>APFE031702176.1:91710-104097 GCA_000404065.3 Pinus taeda | reverse complement strand
TAATACAAAAATGTGCAAAAATGCATGGCAGCACTAGGCTGAATGTGCTCTATGAAATGTTGGTATAAAAGGGCGGTGGTTTAAGGATAGCCACCAACACTGGAACGCTTAGTGCAGTTCCCGGAACTCTTCCAAAACTGGCAAGAAGCTGTAAGTCTTCTGCTAGAGGAAGTGATCCTATTGTTTTAAAAGAGGGAAACCTTCAACCGTAAAAGGGAGGCCTCACCCCATATAAAGGTAAAACTTCAACCTGTGATGGTTTAAGGATGACCAACAACTCTGGAATGCTTATGCAATTCCGAACTCTTCCAAAATTGGCAAGAAGTTGTAAGTCTTCTGCTAGAGGAAGTGTTCTCAATTTTGTCTCCGGAACTCTTCCAAAACTGGCAAGAAGCTGTAAGTCTTCTGCTAGAGGAAGTGTCCCATATTTCCAACTAAAGGCATCTTCAGGCATCTTTGTCTCTGGCTACAACTCTAAAACTGATGTGGCAGGTTGTGGCTCAGACTCGCTTGATGTGGCTTTGAAGCTTGTAGATGACCATCATTTCCCCCCCTGTCAGATACAAGGTGAGAAGATGGAGAAAACTCAACTGCAAGACTGTTCAATATTCTGGAACAAGTTTTGACATGTGTTTGGAATATCTTCTTGGCTGTTGATGCCCATTGCCAAGAAGCGATCCATCCTAGATGAATCTTTGTTCTTGCAGGACGTTTGTTGCTGAAGCATCTGTTTGAAGAATGGGTGGTTTTATGGCAGTGCTTACATGGATGAAGATCAAAATAGTGATCTTTTAGATGGCCAACTTGATCACAGTGTTGGCATTTCACGATTTGTTGTTGTTGTTGTTGCTGTGGAAGAGGAGCAGAGTCTGAAACAGCTGAGGCTGAACTGTCATGAGGAGCAGGTGAACTATCATTAATGAAACCAACACTTTGAAACTGAATGGGTTTTGAGTAGTCTGGAATATGAAAGGACAAGTCCTTATCATATCCAAGACCAGTTCTGTGCTTGTTGTGGACAAGCTGTTCCAAGTCTGATGATGGGCTTGGAAGTGCAGACTGAGTTTCTCTGCATCTGCATGTACAACTGCTGCATTATTAACTTGCTGTTTATGGGAGTCTGTTTCAATCTTCTGAACAGAAACAAGTTCAGAATAATGACTCCACTGCTGTAATTCTTCTTGTTGTAGCTTTGTTTCAAGCTGCAAAAATTCAATATTTTTCTGTGCATTTTGTAAACATCTCTGAATTTCCGAGAGAAAATCCTTGCTGATTTTAACTGTATTATTCATAGTAGAGAGTATTAGATTGTCCATTAACTCTAATATTGCACTAATTGGAGCCATATTCAACCAATACTTTACAGATTCACACTTATCAACTCCACTGTTTATTAAAACCTTACTAATAGTATATGAAATTCTTGCTAAATCTATTGATTGAGAGAATGCCCTCAATATGTTAGCTATCTTTAATTCAGACCAAAACCCTTATAGTATTACCGCACAGAGTATTTCAAGTATCCAGCCTTAGGGTAGATCAACATTAAGAATTTTCAAACTGTTTAGGAGATAACGTTGCCTCAGGGACTATCTCAACCATGCCTCAAGTAGTCCGAAATTGATTGACTATACAGACTTACGCCTCAAGAGGTTGAGCTTCCTCTAATATGTTACAAGACAAGCCTCTGGGTGACCATTTGCTATAAAGATGGGTAACAAATTGATATCCTAGTCAGGTTGAATGCACCATAGATCCACCCCACCAAATTTACCAGGGCACTACTGTGCGCTGGTGCTCCGCAACAAACGAGAGATTAAACTGCATGTTTCGGCTTCTGAGAGCTCTTCAACAATCCTCACTCCGACCTGACATTTTCATTCACGAAACGAGCTCTGGATCACCTACAAAGAACAAGGATCGAGCTACAGGACTCCGCTGATTGGGCTGCAAAGTTTTCGAAGATTTAGGACGAGATCGTAGCTGGTTTCGAACCTCTCATCAGCCGAAGTTCAGCGGCTTCGGGTCATTTGCCAGAATTTCAGTCACAGCAAGGGTATATAATCGAACCCTCGAAGAAAATCAGTTCAATAGTGGTGCCTTGGACTACATTTTGAAGATTTTGGATTTGGGCCTTTTCGAGCTACACATGTATTACACTTGTAGTGCACTTTGCCTACTCACAATCTATGAAGAGCAGCCTGCTTGCTTTTGATTGATGTTATCGATGGATGAACTGATGATACCAGGATGCTTCAGCTAGAATAGCCACATTTCAAAGGATTAAGTAGAAAGCGCCATGCCTTTGCTGAGATATGAAATTAGAAATGAGTACAGTCTTGCAAATCTAGAGTTGTACGGATCAGCTGGCAAGGATGATCCTGGGGCCTTGTTGGAAGGAGTGGCGATGGCAGGTTTGGTTTGCATTATACGTCAATTGGGTGACCTAGCAGAGTTTGCTGCTGAAGTCTTTCATGATTTGCATGAAGAAGTCATGGCAACTGCTGCAAGAGGGCATGGACTCATGATACGTGTTCAACAACTTGAAGCTGAGTTTTCTTCAATTGAGACGGCTCTGATGTCTGAAACCAATCAAGTTCATTTTGCATATACAACAGGTGTTGACTGGCATGCTAGTATTCGTAATGATCAAAATCATCTAACTCAAGGTGACTTACGATGGGCGCCATCGTTGTCTGCACAGCAACATTCCCCATGGGCAATTCTGGTGCCGCCGCTTGGTCTTCAGGCACTCTCTCAGATATTAGGTATGCAGCGGCAGCGTTTCTTTCAGGCAGAGACATCGGAAAGTGAAGTTCAAAGATCTCAGGGACCGATTAAAGGGTAGCAGTAGGTTCTTTCTAGGATCAAACAAACTATTACAGATTGCATTGGGTCGCACAGCTGAGGAGGAGACGGGGCAGCACATCTACTCAACCCATAATTTTGGGAGACGCCAATAATAGTTTGTGCCGGATTAAATCTCAATCAGAAGGTTGCTGCTATTCCCAAATACTCCAAAGGGCGTTTCATTAGATCAAATGACTGGCAAGCGTTTGTCGGATTTCATAACTCAGAATTCGCAGGAACACTCTTCTCTCTTCTGCATAACGGCCGCCGGCTCAGTTTGACGGCAAGGCTCCGAGTAGATTTGGCTTCCACCCCGTCAACAGCCTGTAGTTGCACCCAGTTCAGGCACACAACCGTCTTCCATTATGAACGACTTCATCATATCTTCTTATTGAACTGTCACAAGCAAACATGTCATCGCAAACAATAGACGAGATCCACCACATGTTGCAATATGTTCAATGCCTGGATGTTGTGTCCAGCAAAAGCGGATGCGAGAACACAAATGGCATTGGATCACTTCTACCGAGAAGAATAATTGAAACATGCAGCGCGTTCAACCAACATTAAACACCATTGAACTGGGACAGCGTTTCCACAATTCATAAACGCAGATATATGACAGTGTTTCTAATACTAGAACATCGTTTCAAATACCAGACAACAGTGGAAAGAGCAGAGACTATACAAAACCTTCAGGCGTTCTTTGTCAGCAGGCGTTTCCTTTCCTTCAGCCGTTCTTGTCAGGCACCGATTAATCTCCCTACTACTCGAGCTTTACTCCATGTTGATTCAAAATCCTCCCATACCCATGTCAGAAGCAGTCACCGTTTCAACGCAGCGTTCCTTCAGGCGTTCAGCGTAACAGAGCGCAGGTAATGAAGGTAGGCAGTGCTATTCAAGGCAGCGTTCAAACGTTCACCAGAAAGCAGATAATGAAAACGCAGATACAGCGTTTCAATGTCAGAAGGCAGCGCAGCGCTGGAAGGACAGAGGCAGCGGTCAGAACAGTTGCTCAGGGAATAACAGGCCACACATCATGGCTCTGATACCATGTTAAACAGACATGGTTTGGTAGAACAAATAGGAAAACAATAGGAAAGATAAATCATTCAGTACAATTTTTATTCACAAAAGATGTACATTTATAGTACAATATGGTGACCGTTGGGATTCAGATCCCAAGGTCCCTTGGACTGCTTTGTCCATTCGGCTTCCACACTAACCCTTTAGGATTAGGTGTCCAACAGTGGGAATATTTCTAGAAATATTTTAAGGAAAAGTATCTAATAAAGAGATACTATTACAAAAAAGAAAAGAAATTCAATAATTTAAGGATGGGACAAATGAGAATGGATGAATTTGTGGCCAAAATTACAAATATGTTGAGATATGTCCCTTATATTCATGATTAAAAGGATAAATTGAAAAACTTTCTTAATAGTTTATCTCTTTCATGCAAAGAAAGAATTGAGTATGATAACCTAAAAAGTATGGACAATATTGTCCAGAAATCTTGAATTTTCTATCAATAGTTCAAGAAAACAAATTGAAAACAAAAAGTGATGGAAAAATAATGGAAAGGATAGGTTTGTGGCAAGAAATAATCGGTCATTTTTTTTCTTTTAAAAATTATGGGAAAAATCATCAAACTAGAAAGTCTTATAGAAACAATCAGCGACAACCGACTCAATCTCAGATAAGGTATAAAACAATTGATTTGAACAACAAGGGAAATAATGGAAAAGAGTGTGAACCATTAATGTATTAGGGCTACGTAGAGCCTCATTTTCCCATAAACTACTGGTATAATAAAAATTCATTCCAAGCTTTGTAGGAAGTGAAAGAAGCCTCTACAATGAATGATGTAGCCATGAACATACCAAGAATCAATGCAACACTAGAATACCACTAAAAAGAACACCAATCTAAAATGATTGAGACTAAAGGTATGATTCTAGAAAAACTTGTGTTCATTTTAGTAGACCTAGGGACCAAATTGAGTTATATTAGTCCACAAGTTGTGGACATATGTAAGTTAAGTACATAAAATTTTAAGAACTCTTTGTTGGTTCAATTGGCCACTGGTACGAAAAGAAAAGTTACCAACTAGGCTAAAAATTGTGCTATAAATTTAAATGGATGTTAAATAGAATTCCATCTAAATGTGTTTCCTTTAGGATCTAATGGTTCTATGGTAGGAATTTACTCATTGGAGAAACATCAATCCATAATTAATTTCCAAGATAATACAATTGCATGTACCAGAAAACCATGAGAGATATGGATCATAAAATGAATACCAAAACCAATATCCAATAGACAAATCTCAGCTTTAAAGCTTAAATATGTGCCCCTAAGGGTTGCAAAATGTTTGTTATAAAATTAGAAGAATTTTCACAGAAAATAGAAACTAGAAACATATATGATGTACCAGTCATTAGAGAGCTTAAATATGTGTTCACAGATAAAATTTAAGGACTACCCCCTAAAAGATTTATAGATTTCACAATTGAATTAGTTCCTAGAGCCACATCAATGTATAAAGCACCCTACAAATGGAGTGTACTTGAACTAATAGAGCTAAAAATGCAATTGCAAGAACTGTGGAACAAAGGTACATTAAGCCAAGTGTTTCCCCTTGGGGAGCACACATGTTGTTTGTAAAAATGAAATATGGAATGTTCATAATGATTTTAGACTATAGATAGCAAAATAAGCTGGCTATTAAAAACAATGACCCTTTTCCTAGGATAGATGATTTGTTCGACCAAGTAAGAGGAGACATTGTTTCTTTTTAAATAGAACTATGTTTTGGTTACCATGAACTGAGGATTAAAGACAAAGACATAAACACAACTATTTTTCAAACTCGGTATGAGCACTATGGTTTTTTGGTAGTTCCCTTTGGAATCACTAGTGCTATGGTTACATTCAAGTTCTAGTTGAATGATGTGTTCATCTGATACCTTGATAAGTTCGTGTTGATCTTTATTGATATTTTCAACTATTCAAAATCTCTTGATGAACATGACAGCACTTGAGGATAGTGATGAAAACACTTTTTGAACACCATATGTACACCAAAGTTTAGGAAGTGTGTTCATTTTATCTCAACCAATGTGATTTCTAAATAAGGAATTGCAATTGACATTGAAAGGGTCAAAGCAATCCTAAATTGGATAGTCCCTAAGGATGTGGTAGATATCAAATATTTCATGGGTATCACAAGGTGCTGCCATATTTTAAGTGAATTATTTTCAAAATTATCCCACCCCATAATTCCATTACAGAAAAAGGGAGTGAAGTTTTTTCAGACATTGAAATTCCAATAAATTTTTGAGAAGATAAAGTATTTATTAGTAGTAGCTCCAATATTGAAAATTTTAGATCCTAATAAGGATTACGTTATTTCCATAGATGCATGTTTGGATGGGTTAGGTGGATTATTTATGCAAGAAAATCGTATAATTGAATATGAGTCTAGAAAATTAAAAGACTAAGAGAAAAACTATGTTGTCTATGATCTTGAACTAGATTCAATTATACATGCATTGAAAATGACATGATTACTTATTGGGAAGGAAATTTACTCTTGTTACTGATCATGTTAGCTTGAAGTATTTTTTTAGCCAGTCATATATGAATTCCATACAAGAAAAGTAGCTGGAATTCTTGAGCATGTTTGACATTGACATCAAACATATTAAGGGGAATGAGAATAAAGTGGTAGATGCATTGAGCATAAATGAAAATCATATTGTTGAAATTTTATCTAATAGTGAAAAAACCAATTTTGTGGAACAAATTCGAATAACAATATTGAAGGATGAAGTGTATGGGAAAATACAACAAAAATTACAACGTGCCACTCATAAAAAAGTGTATTCTAAATATGCAAGCAATAAATATGGGCCGCTAATTTTCAAGAATATAATATAGATTCCTTATGTGCCTCCACTTAAATAACTGATTTCATATGAGCACCACAAGAAGCCTTTTTCATCTCATTCAAGGTACCAGAAGATGATCAAAATACGTAGAAAAGAGTTGTATGGTTAGGAATTAAAGGGGAAGTAGATGAATCCATGCAATGATGTTTACAATTTTAGTAAGTCAAAGTAGAACATTGACACCCTACTGGGTTGTTAAACCCTTTTCCCATTTTAAAATGGAAATGAGAAATTATTTCTTTGGACTTCACTACTGGGATACTTAGAACCATAAATTAACATGATTCAATCATGGTGGTGGTGGAAAATTTAATCAAGGCAACCCACTTTAACTTTTAATATATAGTGCAGATAACACAAATTTTATGATGGAATTTTTTTTTGATTTGCATGGTGTACCAAAAAAAGTCGTATCAGATTGAGATTTTAAATTTACTTCTAAGTTATAGAAAATATTATTTGCAGGGATGGGTATGCAGTTGAATTTCAACACAACCTAGCATCCTCAAACAAAGGGGTAGGTAGAGAGAACACATCAAATATTGGAGGATATGTTGTATATGTACATGATGGATCAACCCATAGAGTGGGAAGACTATTTGAACTTGATATAATTTTCTTATAAGAATAGTTATCAAGAATCCATCAAGATCAGTCCAATTGAAGTTCTATATATACATAAGTTCCACACTCCATTAAACTAGAGTTAATAAGAAGATAGACTATTTAGAACTAGAACTTCTAAAAGAGATGGAACAATTGGTTAGACAATTAATGCAAAACTTGAAAGTGGCTTGAGATAGGCCAAAGAGTTATGCAGACTAGAAAATACTACATCAAGTGAACAATGTGGGGGATCATATCTATATTAAAGTTAAGCCAAAGAAAATTACTCTAATATTGGGAACCTGTGCTAAATTAGCAAAAGGGTTCCAATGAACTTCTGAGATACTAGCTAGAGTAGAACTAGTGGCCTACCATATAACATTACCAAGTCACATTATAGCACATAACGTTTTTCGTGTTGCATTGTTGAAGAAATATTTTCATGATCCCACTCATGTTATTGATAGGAATGTGGTGTAGGCTAAATTGGAAGGTGAATTCCAAGAAAAACCTCTAAAATTTTTAGATTGGAAGGAATATTCACTCCATAATTAAGCCATTCCCGAGGTTAAAGTGTAATGGAATCACTTCGACTCGGAAAAGGCTACATGGGAAATGAAATATAAAATATATGATGCATTCCCTTCACCTTTCTAGAACTAATGAAAACTGGGAAACACCGAGGATGGTGTTTATTTAAAGAGGGGGAAGATGTGGTAACCTTAATGAATTGTGTTTTCTAACAGACAATATTATTTTTGTAATTATTTATAAATATTGTTTGAACCTGATGGCTATAGAGGCCATGAAGTAAGTGATTAAATATTTGTATGTCTTTTTTTTTTTTTTTTTTTTTTTTTTTTTTTTTTTTTTTGAGTAACATATTTTCACATTCTGGTTTTTGAAAGGTTATAAAGCCCAGACCAAGGCCATCATGGGCCTTAATAAAATCATAGTGATAGAGAAAGGTGTGCTTAAGAGAAAAAAGAGAATACTTGTTCATAATTAGAAGAAAATTTCTAGGTAAAACAAAATGGTTGGAAGACCTTAAAAGCAAGATGTTGCTAGGAAACATCAGTTAGGAAGAAAACAATCAAACCACAACAAGGGAACAGGGAATTCACTACTCCTTGAGGAAGCTCCTATAAGATGACCAAGAGAACGCATTGGGATGACTCAGGGATTGAGTACCCGTAGCGCTACATGCCAAGAGACAAGACATAGCATAAGCAAGCCATTGAAGACCAAGCACTAGCCCTGGAAAGCATAAAATAATATATGGGGGAATATAGTTGTTCTTCCTTTGGGGGGTTGTTATTCCAAGGTATTCATTGAGGAGATGAGGTAAGAATTCTGAGCTCAGGGGGATTTTCCGATGTGCAACTCATTGCTTGGGAAGAGCATGCTCTCTCCCATAACATGGGCCAAAATCTTTTCCTATAATATAATATGTTATTCTAATTAAAATATAGAGTTGAACGTGTTGAAATAATTGGGTGAATATCTATTGTAGATGTTAATAAGAACTTAAAGTGTTTTATTTGTTAGTCATGACCACATAATATATGTAGAATGAAGGAAACAATATGCATAAATGATTTATATTGGAAATTAATGAGTACTAGTACAATATGATGTAGATATTGATAAATTCTGAAATATAAGTAGAGTATTGATCTTTGATTTATATAAATATGAATAGAAGAGATAGGGAAGTTGGTACATGTGACTGATTCAAGAAGCATGTTCAAATGACTATACTTTCATCAATAAAATTAGACAATTATTCACAGTGATTTTATTTAAAAACATATATATCATAATATTATGTGTGAATGACTTTCTATGAAACTTCTCGACATAGAGAAACAATAGACAAAAAATGTTTATTGAGTTTCTTCTTGACAAGGGCTAAAAAGTTGGAGTTTGAGAAAATGGTACATCCATACCTAGAAATTGTTATAAATATTTATTTAAGTCTTGACAAAACCCAATAACCTAGGTTTTATGAGGGTGTCAATATCATTATGAAATACGAAACGGTTGGGAATACTTCATGTTAACCAGAAAATCATGGATCTGAAAGACTGGATTTGGTAGAGTATACAATTTATAGTGAAGAATAAGGATTAATGTTCACTTGAAGACAAAGTTTACAAGGAGAAAGGAAACTGAATATTGTATGGTTCAAATGAAAGGCACAAACTTGTAAAGGGGAACAAACTATTACAGTGAATGAACTAGATACAAAGAGTAAATGTATGGCACAAAGTGGAGTTAAGGTAACTCCCTAATGAATATTGATGAGTAGTACCATGAAGGAATTATATACGCTCTATTTTTGACAAAACCATTTAATTTAATTTTTGTTCATAGTATGTAATTGGATAATAATCATATTATAGTATATAGATTTATATCTTACAATACATGGAATGAGAAAGAAGACAACTATGACTTATTAGTTTCTATATGAGTCACATAGTTCTAGATTTATAGGCTATGAAATGATGTAGCCAAAATTATATTGTTTTAATAAATATGACATATACAAAAAAAGAAGAGAAATATTAATCTCTTACAAATAACCATGTGTACATGGAATTAAGAATGCCCAAATCAGAATTAACTATTACCGAAAAGGAAAACATAGAATGTTACAAATTTACAAAAGTATTAATAACTCTAGAAATGTAAGTTAGACAAGCATGTTATATTCGAAAAGAATAATACAAACTATAGATATGCCAAATATCTCAATTTAATATTAAATTATAGGAACACATTTGAGTACAATCCTTTTGAGCAAGTGGGTGACAACCATCTCACGGGCTACACAACAAAAGAAAAGGAGAATAATGAAGGGACTAGAAAATAATTGAAAATGAATAGGAGGAATTATTTAGGTATTATTTTCAAATGCCTATAAGGTATTACAACAACTCAATACCGGGGAGTATTAATAATCTAAAGATAGAACTTATAGATTTGACTAGGTTTGCACAATATGTCCAACCTGTGGATCAAAATAGCCTAAGGAAGTAAAAGAGACTTTTTTCGACTAGAGAAAAGGAAACTCAAATGGGGAAATCAAAGGATCCTACTAGAATTATGACATACCTATACATATAATAATTTTAACTCTATATAGTATAAGAGAAATATTGTTGCTACTTTCTAATAAACTCAAAAAAATGATGACATCTATATTAAGTTGTAGGTTATTTCTTTGTATTAAATAACCAAGGGGAAATTAAAGGACTCTGGTACCAGAAAAAGGAGATAGGGGTTCATGCCATCTGATGGTGTTGTCTATGAGGAAAAAAAAGGAATATAAATATGTCACAATCCTTAGTAATACCGCTAAGGAGTGATAAAGCATATAGATCTATTGTGACTTATGGAAAAAATTAAGATTAATAAGAATCAAATTATACACTGAAAATATTAGGAAGAATAAACCCCTTAATTATACATTATGGGTGGAACAAGAAGCCACAAGTCCTATTTAAGTTCATAGGTCAGATCCATAAGTTTAAAATCCTAATACTTGGATACATAAAATTTATCTAAAGTGCTCAATTTTTAAGAGTCCTTTCATCATCGGTGTGCCAATATCATAAATGGAAATGGACCCTTCTTATAAAATTGATCATAATGCAATGTTGAGAGGCAATTTACCTTAAGAAAATGGGAATTATAAAACATGATTTTCCTTCCAAAACACCTAAGTCCAAGGGAATAGTCAAAAGTCAGAAATGACCTTAAATCACATTCGTTTCTATGAGGATGAAGTTAGGGATTCAATAAAACCCTTAGACTAGCGAAGAACTCTTCCACTTGAATAGAGCATAAGGGAACCCTTCATTACCAAGGGAGAAACCTGAGCATTCACATTTGAAGAACATCTACCTTAACTCATAATTGAATCAAACCTACATTATAGAAGCTAGTATGCACTGGAGTGTGAAAAATTAATGGAACTAATTCCATGATTCCTATCATAAACTGCCAAATATGTAATTAAAAAATACAAAATAGGTGTCATCAAGTGAAACAAAAGGAAAAAAAAAAGAGGATTGATAGTGAACTGACTGCTTACCCTGTATGGTCAAAATCCTTTCTCAAAAATTGCAAGTAGAGACTCTAGTCAGAGAATTCCTCAGCTTCGTGGAGTGATTCAACAACCAACGAAGAAGAAAACCTTAAAAAAATATGAGAAATTAACTTGGGGGTTGACATTTCCCCCTTGCCATAAAGGCCTTAACTGTCACGATAGTAAAGAGCCGACGTAAAAACAAATGAGAAAAAATTAAGGTGGAATAAGGATAGCATACCCTATTCTAACAAACCATAATCACTCAAGCTAAGATATCTCTTTGAAAAATCTCAATTATGCATGTGAAAAGCCATGTCACAATGGTGAGTTGGAACTATGCCATGGGACCACGTGGTAAGGTCATGGTACTAATAGATACACCAAACTTGATATCCTTTGCCCGAGTGAGAGAGTTGTAATATGTAATATTACATCAAGTTTTAAATAAAACAAGTTTGAACTATTTTGTATTAAGAACTATAATCAAATTATAGAAACACTCACCATAATATAAGTTCAAACCCTAATCTATGTGAGCTATATTCAAATTATAGAAACACACACCATAATATAAGTTCAAACCCAAATATATGTGATATTTTATACCATTAAAACCATGATGTGAAGGTAAAAGGGTGGTGTTCCATCTTAATCAAAGCGATATTTAATATATAAGTGATTGTGTCAAGTTCAAGGTTCATGGGTGAAGTATTTACCTAGAACCATGATCCTTAAGTGTACAATGAGTAAAGTACAACAAAAAGGTACAATAGTTGTTATGAAACCAGCTCACAAAAAGATAGATAGTTGAACGCCTTAGAATTTAGCCTCTTCGAGGGGGCAACCTCCTTTACATTACATAAATGAACAATTCTTGGA